>ML675619.1:5518721-5534070 GCA_007922155.1 Mesoclemmys tuberculata
CGTCAAGCTAACAGGCCTATAATTACCCGGATCACTTTTATTCCCTTACAATTATAGTAGCGATATTTGTGATACGGTCATCTGTCCATCAACTCATTTTACATGAGAGTTTCGTCACTACAACTGAGCTGAATTCAGGTCAGTGACTTTGAAGTAAAAGGTTCCATAGCCACATAACTGAATTCTCCTCCTTAAAAATGTTGATTATAAATGTTTATGACAAAAAATTTACAAAACACCACCACTGCTAGCTCAAAAACATTAGCCAGAGATATCACATAAAAACAGATAAGTAGTAAACAGGTCTCCACTCTTTATCACTGTTTATTCTTATTTATTTCATTGCCCTAGCTATATTTCTACTCTTTATTTACTATTTCTCAGTATTTTTGCCTTAAACCACAGGAACCATAACAATTTTGATAAGCAGACTCAAAGATTTAATGTCATTATTTTGTCCATAAATATTTCTCTCTGCTGAAATGATAGTTCCTAACTCTCTCTAGCAATGAAGCAGAGAGTCTTCTCTCTCTATAGCAACATTAGTCTTTTGCCCCCCAGTATACTCACACCACTGACAAGTTTCTGTTATGTCACAGCTCAAATACTTTCCTGAAGGCAATGGGACCATTCGGTTACAGTTCACCATGTGCGTAAGTATTTTCAGGAGCTTAATGTGAAATAATTGTTGAAGCCATAAACTCAACAGCACTGTCTTCAGTCCTGGTTCATTACTTCATTACTATCCTGGTAGTATCCACCTCGAAGTAAGTGCTTGTCCACACAATCTAACCTAAAAAGTTCATAATCTAAGAAAAAGAGCAATATACAAAAGGGTCAAAGAGAGGAACAGAACACAATCACACACACTTTTTTTAAAATAAGGGAAATAAATAACCTTTAGAGCCTCTCAACTTAGCCAAAATTAGTTGGGTAACTTCCTGGAGACATCACAACAAAAGTGGGTCTTGAGAGATTTGAAGCATCAGTGTAAAACACACTATTTTAGGCTTTGGGTAAATACGTTCAAACAGATGTTCCCTATTGCAATGTGGTAGTGGGCCAGCGTTCCAAAATAAACACACCCAACACATTAAGACAAGTCCCTACATAAATCCTCCACCACCCAATGGAAGCATAGGGTCACAGCCCTCAAAATTAGTATTTGTCTAAACAGATGCAGATGCTTTTCCTATCTAAGAGTTTGCTTTTAGGGCATCCTTCCCCATTCAAAACACACACACATTTTGCTTCCAATTAAGAGAATAAAACTATTAATATTGTTGCCCTTCTCCAAACTATGGTCTATAGACCACTAGAGGTCTTCAAACTGCTGGCTGATCACATGATGCTGGCTCTTCTCCATTTCTACTGGGGCTACCACTGTATAAAAGGAAGAGAAGAGGAAACATAAGCAACCATAGAGGCCATTGCCATCTGTGGGACTGGAAATGCCAGCTAGTGGTAAAAGAATACCCATGGTTCATGGGAAAAGAAATGAGACAACGAGGCAAGCACACAGAAGGGAACAGAGTAGCATAGAAGCATACGCAGAGGGAGAAGGAGGAATGAAAAAGAGGAAAGAAAACAGATTCGGAGGCAGAAAGAAAAAGTAGATGGTGTTACTAACTCTTTCAAAAGGGCAACACAATATTGCACTATAGATGCCAAAAAATATCTTACTAATATTCCTTTCATGTGTAAGCAAACTGCTGTATTTGCCACAGCGACATTATGGAATTGCAAATCAGAAAGGTGGTGTTCCTGAAGACAATTTCTCTAGTAAGTTGTGGGTTGAAGCGTGAGGTTGACTGCAGCCTGAAGCAGGCTGACTACACCTGAATGTTGAATGGATTAGTCCTAAAAAAAAAAAATCACACTAAATTATTAGAAATGGAAGAGTCATCATGCTATATATTATTGGAAAGGTATATTTTCACATATAGGCTAAAACAGTGGTTCCCAACCTGTGGCCCAGTGGCCAAAAGTGGCTTGTGGGGGCTTTCAAAGTGGCCCACGGCTCCCTTCTTACTAGCTGCAGAAGAGAGCTGCTGCCTAAGGACCCAGGCAGAGCACATTTCTGTGGGGCTAAAAGACCAATGCAAGCTCCTTGCTCCAATCAAGGAAATGGGAGATCAGGCTGTAGCAGGGAGCATAGCAAAGCACTCCACCTATGTTCATAGGCACTGGGGTCCCTGCTGGAGCCAGAGGGAGGAGAGATCAGTGCTCTCCTCCCTCGGCTACAGCAGGGAGCAAAGCACTCTGCTTGGGTCACTAGGTGATGGGGTCCCTGCTGGAGCCAGAGGGAGGGGAGCACTGATTTTCCATCCCCTGGCTGCAGAAGGCAGCCACTGCTTAGGGACCCAGGTGCAGCACACAGGGCTACAGGACGCATGCGGTTTCCCTGCTCCAGCCGGGGAGATGGGAGGTCAGCGAGGAGGAAGCCTCATTCCGTCTGGCTGCAATGGGGGAGGAGGAGGAGGCCTTGCTGGCGGAGACTGGTGGCCCTTCAATGTTGTAAAAATGTTATCTGTGGCCCTTGAGCCAAAGAAGTTGGGAATCACTGGACTAAAAGGTTTCAAACCTAGTCCCTTTGTTCAGCAGTGTTCAATACATCTTCAGCTTTCTAATAATGATAGTTTTAAACCTCTGGATTTTATTTAGGACCTCAAAGTCAGGTTTTAAATTCTTTTGGATTGAGAAATCAAAGACTGTGTAATGTCTGTGGAAAGTTAGTATTGCATGACTGTCATAAAGTTTTGGATTTTAGATTCCTAATTGCCATAATAATGTGGGTCTGATTGAAGATACCTCACAGCTTAAAACAAAGAAGATTTTCATACTTTAAAACCACATCTGATCTGAAAATGCTGTATTTGTACTGTCAACAAATTAATAGCTATTAGGCACTTTTTCCAGACTTTTTTCTCAATAACCTACAGACAACTAAATCATCTGGGGGAAAGAGTTTTCCATTCTTCCTGTGCTGATTTTCCTCATACAATTTAATCAGTTTCATAAACTAGAACAAAAATAGTCTCTTAAGATTGGCCTGACTTTTTTCTGAGAGAATGGCAGTCTAATTTTTAGAATTAAGTTGCAACTTTATCATTTAGCATATACAGTGTCATTATTATTTGAAAACCCAATCCAAAGAAACAGATAACCATAGTAATCTAAATAATACATCTTACTTCTTGTTACTACTTTCTCTGAGAATCCCAAAGACATTTATTAATATTAAGGCTCATCACATTATTATTAATCCTGTTTCCATGTCTTGAAAAATTTACTAAATGACATCTACTAGCCTGAGGCCAATAAGAAACACCTATAAGCAAGGTCCTAGTAGGCAGCTTCTACACCCAGCTGCTGAGAAAAAGGAGAGTGGAATAAATTCTACCACAGTGCTTTTCTTAAACATTGCCTAGGAACTTCATCTGTTCAATAAGCTTCTGGCAAGTAGATGTAATAAATTATAAAGTCATAATTCAAAATGCCCGCTCTGGCTGTTGGAAGGGCAACTTACAGATATTTAAGTCTGCTTCTCTGAAGATACCATTTCAACAAGATTCACACTCTTAAATTTTAATTTGTTAGAATGAGACAATCAGAACTCCTCAAGGTCTTAACTTTTGATCCATAAGAGGAGCAATAGCAGAATGGAATCTAAGGCTGGGTCTACACTGATGGCACCAAATTCGCCGCCGTCACATCGACTGCTCTATACAGACTGCTCAGTCGATCCAGGAAGCGACGCAGGAAAACCACCTCAGTAAGTGGAGTAGCACTGTGTTGAAGGGAGCGCTGTTCCCTTCGACGCAGCGTAGTATGGACGCCACGCAGAGGAGACACTGCAAAGTTGACAGGAGATATGCAAGTGATTTACGTCACTTGCGTATCTCCCAACGACTGCCGCCGAATCGCAAAGGTAAGTGTAGACTGGGCCTGTGCCAGCTCCCAACTTCTAATGGCTCTACTGCCCATGCCACTATTTGAGTTTAAGCATTGCTCTTCCAGTCAGGTTCTTACTGCGCTGGGGACACAGTCTCCCTAAAGAAATAATTCACTAAAACAAAAGATTATATACCAACAAAACACCTCAAAACTGTTGTTTCACTAAAACCACAGAAGCACCATTCTCTGTAAATATTACTCCCAAACTCTGAGATAAGTGGGCAGGTGAATAGGAATTCTATTAGAATGATACCTTAAGAGAAGGAGAATTATAGGTCAGCTAATTCCTTTCTGTAAAAATAATAGCATTCCTCCAAGAGTCTTAATTCTGGGGATCAGGTGCAGTGGTTCACAGGGTGTCCAAGAGAATAACAAAATGAAAATAAAGCTCCAAGAGGCAGCAACAATAACAGCAATGCCAGTAAGATTTTATGTATTTATTTTGCAAACACAGTGGTGGCAGAAGAGACTTCCTTCACAATTCTAGATGTGGCCTGAAAGATGAAAGTACAAAACATCTTTAAATTTAGCTAGTCTAAAAGAAACAAATGTATGACAAAGTGGATTAAGCTCATTCACTCTATAAAATGGAGATCACACAAGCCTTCATGGAAGAAGTTTGAATTCAAAAGGAATTTCATCAGCACCACATTAGTAATCCAGGATGGAGGAAGCTTTTTAATATAAGCATTTGAAAAAGGGTAAAGCCAACAAAAGTCTATAGAAACTCTTATCTAACAGTGCACAGTAGGCTGAAATAGCTGTCAAATAAATTTGCACAGACTCGGTTGAAGAATGTGGCAAGAAGTTTTTGAGCAATACAAGTATGGAGGTTGATGGGGGCCAGTCTGCACCACATCAAAATCTTTTTCCAGTTGCTGTTTAAGTCCTTCTGGTAGATGACTTTCACGAAGCCTGTAGGTATCAGGCCAACTCCTCAGAGACAGCAAACTTGGTTGTCTCAGCAGCGTCTATAAAAGTTGGGAGATTGCTGGATCCTGCCCTGTTGGTTGTTATCCAGTTGCTCTTCCACCTTGGAATTGCACGTAGCGTAAGAGGAATCCTCTGGCACTTATGAATTCATGTAGTTATCATTCTCTTCCTCTTGAACCTCAACTTACACAATACAAGCAACTAAAATTGTCTACTCAATGAAAGGACCTGGACTATCAAAAAGGTTTCACAAAGTTCTAACAGTTGTTGTAAGAGGCACAGAGGGGCTGGCATCAAAGCCAGCGCTTTATGTGCCAAAGAGGAAACTTCAAGGGAGCAGGCATCAACTTCTGTGCAAAATCTACTCAAGCTGCTCTGAGAGTTCCAGCCAGGTGAAGGGCAAGAGGAATGCCTCAAAGCTGCTGGAGACATGTCAGTCTCACTGCATATAGTGATACTGTGAATCACTGTTTTTAAGCCCCAAGCTGGGCACATGCATTGACAGAAACCCCAGAAGCTTCAGTATAAAGATGACTGGATTACAGGAATAGGACTGCAGTGTATCAATATCAATATCAATATCCCCTACCTCAATCTCTTGTGCCAAAGATCCACCTCGTCAGGTAAGTCAGAATTTAGCATCAAAGATTTCAACACTGAGGCTTGAAAGCTCATAACTTTTGCATTTAAGAGTGACAACACACGGCATATTGTTAGTGAACCTACTCCAAGGAAGGAAGCTAGGTTTGTGTTGATGCAGATGACACACAGAGTTCCTGCATTCAGCAGGTTCCTTTTTGAAGCAGTCTAGGATGACTTTGTGCCAGACTTTTGGGAGTTTCCCTAGGATACTTTGAAAAGAAGACATTCCCCATGTTTCCTCAGTATCCAAAGTGACAGATGCTTAAAAACTGGACACTTCTGCACTTGCTGGTTAGACTGCAAAGGCAAGAACACAGCAGACATTCTCTACTGATCTCGTTCTACCATGCAGATATCCTATGAAGCTGCTAAACAGTCTTCTTTCTGCCTTAGGTGTTGGGGAAAGGAAACAGTTGACATTCTGAAAGCATAAACAATACAACCAAATACCAAGGCCACTAGTGCCAATTGGTGCTTAAGTCCTTTCCCATGGGCACTGATGTGATGAAGACATCATGGAAACATCAAAAATACATGTACAAGAGTTCAAACCATCTGTGGGGGGGGGGGAATTGGCATCAAAATGCTCTGAAATAACCATGGAGACAGACACTAAAGTGCTCAAAAATCAGTGCTGAAGAACAAAGACAAGAACTGAAGTGCTAAAAACGAGGCACAGAAGCACTGAAATATGGTTGCTGAGCAATTAAGCATTGAGGCAAAATGCCTAACAATATATTACTACTCTGGACTTGACTGGAAGACTGAGATATTGGAAAGAGCACACACAAGGCAAGCAAAGTAGTCCAGAGAGAAGAGCCATGATTGAAGACCAAGTCAAAAAAGAAGCGAGAAGGACATTCCAAGGGTCGGAGTTAAGGTCAGACATTGATATGTCAAAGTCAGTAAAGGCCTGGCAAATTCTGTCTTTAAGGACCAAAAACCATAATGAGTCTGTTGAGTTTTACTTCACCAGGCAGCCAAGACTCAGAAGTAAAAATATGGGTGGTTTGACTCTTTAGAGAAGTAACTTCTTCATCTTCCTCAACCAGAACCTCCTTACTGTGCTGCCACCCTCCTATGACCCCTTTGCCATTTCCTTGAAAGCTTTAGGGAAGGCCTCTGCAACTGGTAACAGCCCATGTGAAATTTACATGATTGTTGGCAGTGCCATCCCTTTCTGCATTGCAAGAGTATTTCAAGGAAGCAGACCTGCTGCCAGCACGCCATAATCTGAGTGGGGAGGAAGAAGGGACTCTCTCTGTACTGGATTTATATCGCCCATTACTGCAGCATCTGAGCGCCTCACAGCCTTTCATGGGTGTCCTCACACCACCTCGATGAAGCAGGTACAATTATCCTCACTTCAGAGAGGGAATTCAGGCAGACAAAGGGACTCATCCTGGGTCACGCAGGACGTCAGTGTCCGAGCAGGAAATTAAATACAGGTCTTCCAACTCCCAAGCTCACATCACAAACATGGAGAAACCCGCCTTTTACAGCAGAGGATGAAGGATTTGGCCGTCCCAGTGAAACCACTGTACCTCGTTGGGTAACCACCCGTCCACCGCATGGCCTGCCAGAGCCCACGAGGGACTGGGCCCCAGGGCAGGTGGCCGTGCATGGCATGGCGCAGAGAGGCTGGCGGCACTAGGCTGTGGGGGGGGCGGCACCCTGTCACAGGGCGGGCAGGAACGGGAGGCCAGCCCCTACAAAGCACTCACCGTCAGCGGCAGCCCGGCTTTCGCCCTGCACTTACCCCCACCCCCCTTTAGAGCCGTTGAGACCGTTGGAGCTTAGAACGTTCCATTACCTGCCGCCGAGGGTGGATCGCTCCCCTTGCCCCGCCCCCCCGTCCTGCGCGTACGTGTCTGCGTGCGTACGTGCGTCCCTTCCTGCCAGGCACAGCCGCCCCAGGTGACGCCGCTACTGCTGCAGCCGCCACCTCCCCGAGAAACGCTTCCCCTCCTCACGCGCGCGCCCGGCGCGAGCCGCTCTCACCCTTATGAGCACGGACAGAGAGAGAGAGCCGCTCCTCACCCGGATGTGGCTCCCACACTGCCCGTCCCCGCGCCTCCTGCGGGTCACGTGGTGGTGGGGTTGGGACGGAGGCTCCCAGGGGCCGGTGCTGCGCCAGGTCCGAGCTGGCTGCGGCTGGCGGGCAGCGAGCGTTGCTAGGGCAGCGTTCCGTCACCGCCTCGCGACGCCTAGGCGCCTCTGAGGAGGCTTGGGCTGCCCGAGAGGCCGTGGGGGCGCTGGGGTGAGGCCCGCCGCACCTGGGCCCCCGGCAGCCGAGTAGCGCGGGGCGTGCCCTGCAAGGCCGCGTGCCTGCACCCCCAGCCCGGAGCTCAGCGCTTCGCTGCGGGCCCTGCTAGGGCGAGGGCTTAGCTGCTCGTATCCCCCCCAGAGCCTGGTGGGGGGAGGGGCAGGACAATTGGGGGGACCCTAGGAAAAAAAGCTGTCATGTGAATAAAGGGATGGGGGGCAAACTCTGGCGGGGTCTGGGTGCGAGGTACGGTGGCCACTGGCTGTGGGTACCGCCGGGCTGGGGCTTTTCCTAGCAGCCACGGTTTCCAGTACTTCGGCCAGGGGTGGGCTCTCCACTGGGCCCCGTGGACAGGTGTCCTGAGCCCAGCACCTCCCTTGGCAGGAAGCTTGGAGGCGGTTGCAGAAAAGGGGTCAAGGAGCCACAGGGCCTTGGAGAGCAACTTACCCTCACACCTGCCCCTGGGGAAGAGGAGTGCTCTGAAGAATCATCCCAAGGTAGTTTTATGTAGTACCTGTGGGGTGGGCGATGCCCTAATGATGGGCGATGCATAGATACAGCCCTATGAATTGCTTATTGTTTTATCCCTTAAAATGTTTTGTTTCATTATATTACATTGCCTGACCATAGAGTAATAAAACTGGTATAAAGTGGAATTCGTACATTTTTTATTTAGCATTCTTTTTTCCATGCCAGTGTCAAACCCCCACCACAGTTAGCCATCCCAAAATAAAACAGTACCTTACAGTTCCCCTCCTTAAAATTTACGCAGTGCTGCAGACCGCATACTTCCCACTTCATTCCCCCACAGTGACACAAACCCAATGGGACATCCCAGCTGTTCCCCTCCCTAGGGCACTGCGTCCTTCGGCCTATGTGACCCACTGCCTAACAAAGTTATCATAGACAACAAAGGGGAAGGGCTGCAGATCAGGATAAGTAACATGTCAGATCTTCTGCCTAATTTGAATTAATTCAAGTCAGCAGGGACTGGTACTATTCACCCCAGAGTGCTGTAGGAATTAGCTGAAGAAATCTCAGAGCCACTGGAAATATTTGCAAACTCATGGATGACAGAAGAGGTTCCAGAAGACTGGAGAAAGGTGAACATACTACCCCTCTTTAAAAGGGGGGGGGGGAGGTGTAGTCGGGGAACTATAGACCAGTCAGCCTGACCTCGATATCTGGGAAGCTACTAGAGCAATGTATAAAACGTTCAATTTGTAGATACTTGGAGGATGATCCCTAGCAGCCAGTGTGGATTTACTGTGAACAAATCATGCCAAACCAGCTTCATTTCCTTCTTTGACAGAGTAACTGTTTTGGTAGATGGGGGAATGCAATGAACATAATATACCTGGACTTTAACAAGACTTTTAACACAATCCCACATGACATTCTCATAAGTAAGCTAGAGAAATGTAAGCATGATAGAACTACCATTAAGTGGCTACATCATTGGTTAAACAACTGCAAACAAAGAGAAACTATTAATGGAATGATGTCAGATTGGAAGGAAGTCTCAAGTGTGGTTCTGCTGGAATCTGTTCTGGGTCCGGTGTTATTTAACATCTTTCTTAATGACCTGGCTGTCGGAATAGAGAACATACTGATCTAATCTGCAGATTGCACAAGTTTTGGGGTGACGGCAAACACTTTGAAGGACAGAGCTAAAATTCAAAGGGATCTTGATAAATTGGAGAACTGAGCTATAGCCAACAAAATGAAATTTAACAAAGACAGATGTAAAGTGCTATTCTTAGGGGGGAAAAAACCACATGCACAAATACCAAATGGGGGATAACTGTCTTGGCAGCAGTACCGCTGAGAAGGATCTAGTAGTTGTGGATCACAACCTCAATGTGTCAACAATGCAGTGCTGTTTTTAAAAATGGGGTTGCATTAACCAAGGGATGGCATGCAAGTCATGGGAGGTGATAGTATCACTGTGTTTGGTATGACTTAGGCCTCAGCTGGAGTACTGTGTTCAGTTTTGGTCACCATGGTAGAGAAAGGATGTAGAGAAACTGGAAAGGATCCAGAGGCAAGTGACAAATGATTAAAGGATTGGAATGCAAGCCATATGAGCAAAGACTAAAGGAACTATGTTTAGTTTGGAAAAGAAGAGATCAAAGGGGGACATGATAGTAGTCTTCAAATATTGAAAGGCAGCCATAAAAAAGATGGAGAAAAATTGTTCTCTTGCCACAGAGGGCAGGAAGCGAGGCAATGGGTTCAAACTACAGCATAACAGTTTTAGATTAAATCTCAGGAAAAACTTCCTAACTGTAAGAACAGTAGGACCATAGAACAGACTGCCTAAGGAGGTTATAGAAGCTCCTTCACTGGAGGTTTTCAAGACGAGGCTAGAGAGCCATCTGTCTTCGATGGTTTAGATTCAACAAATCTTGCATCTTGGCAGAGAGTTAGACTTGATGACCCTTGCAGTCCCTTCTAACCCTATGGTTCTGTGATGCTGTGACCTGCTTCCTCCCTGCCCACAGCATCACAGTTCACACCCCAAGGCTCCTGGATGCCTGCACGTGCCCTGCAGAAGTGGAAGGGCCTGCCAAGACAAATGAAAGAATGTATTATTATCAGAGCATCAGAAAAAAAATTACATTGCATCTGGTGCATAGGGAAGGTAATTCAAGGTTAAAAAAAAAAAGGCTACTTTTTATTATTGGGTTTTATGTTTTTTCACACACAAAAATGGCTTGGCTCAGACAGTCCTGTGATTTCTCCTCAGCAGCAAGACTTTAGACATCATGGTAAGATACATTTGACAAATTCAATTCAAATTATTTATAAATCTCCACCATTTTCTCCCATGGGATTGTGTGGGGCGGGTGCTACTTACTCTGCTTTATTTCCAATAGTTTTACTACCCTTTTATATAGGGCAACCACTGGAGAACATTATAACTCTGGAGATCCTTCATTAGCAGCATTATCTTTGATTCCAAGCCACCAGAAGCCATTGATCCAGCTGTGGTCGAGAATGCTTTAGGCATTTGGTGACTGACCAACGTATCTCACAGTGGAGATGTCTTCTAAACTACAGAGGCAGACCTAATAAGCAGGGATCCTGGTTTTCCATTAAAAACCCCCAAAAATCTTTGATAAAAAAATCATAAAAATCCATGTCTTTCCACAATTAAAATGAAACACTGAACTTCAGTTTCCCTAGCCACAGTATATATAGGTATCAGTAGAACACGATGTTTTATTGATATATTTACAATTTTTAAACAATTTCAAAGCCTAATAGTTACATCAAACATTATAATAAAATAAAATTAATAGAATGATCCAGTCACAGTAGATTGTTTCTCTACTGTTGTCAAAGGCCCTGCTGTTTCAGCTTCTTATTTTCATTTCTTTTCATTCAGTTTGTATAGTGCTTTCCATGTGTTCTACAATTGTCTGCCTTCAAATGTAATCCACAGCCTTGCTGCATACAGTACAGAACAGCACATTACCATCAACGTGAAATTTGTCCTTGCCAAACTCAGTGCCAAGGTCTTTATGGGTGATTTTAAAAGTTTTTGGCATCTTCATAACTTTAATTACTCATGTCTGGAGGCTTAAATGAAATTTGAGATGCATTAAAAGACGAACCCCTACTGAGTAACCTCTATACGCCAAAAGTGATTTATTGGAATATGTTTAGATATGTAAATTTAAAGTGCATTCAAAAATCAACCACAAGAGGGGGAGATTGTGCGCATTGAATAAGTGACTTAGAATCATTTTCAGTAGAATTTAGTTAATAGTTAATATATGTTTTTATTTTTTCACAAAATGTAAAAGCTAAAGATTCTCTGTAAAAATGCAAATTCCACATTTTTCAGTGATTTCCCATGGCAAATGTATTTCTAGGATCCCTGGTAATAAATATGTTCTGCCCCAAAATCAAAGAGACCGCCTAGGGTTTCTACTCCATGGGAAGTACACAAACATAGTCAGCAAGGAGAGGGTTAAAACTGTGGTAATCAAGCACCTGCTTTAAGTGGCAGATGTATTACAGCCTTCTTGAAAGCACCCTGCATTCATTTGCCCCTACATATAGGTCCAAACTGTTCTAAGAGGGTTGTAATATGGGACCTATGGATTACATGCAACCCATATGGGACAGTTAGCATGCATACAACAGAACCCATGGACCATATACACACCCATCCACCCATTACAGTTCAAAATATTAGGGGGCTTAGGACAGTCAGGCATGACCAATTTGCATAGTGTAGTATACTAGCAGGGAAGGCAAAGAAAGGCTCTTAATTTTATTGCCCCAAATCATTTTTGTAATAATATTAGACTATCTAGTAAAAATGTCATGATAACTGCTTGTTTCATTTGCTTTAAGTTCTATTTTTAATTATTCCACATGTTGGTGCTGGGGAAGGCAGGGAATTAGCATGAGTTCCACCATTAAAGGAAACACTATGCAATCCCTGGGTCATAATAATTTCATTGGGTCACAAACCAGAAATCCCTCCCATTCATAGATTAACAACAACAAATATTGCTCTGGCTTCAATGCTATTTCTGTCTCTGCTTCTGCTGCTAGTTCTGCTGTGGGCTGCTTGCAGTTCTGTTCCCAAACAGCTGCGCCATATATGATTCCAGGACTTGTAGTAGTTGTTCTGGCAGCATAACCTCCTCAGTGACAAGCATGAAAACCAGAGTTGCTTCCTGAGTTTCTTCCAGTGGCTGCTGACTCAGCAGTTCCTCTGACTCAGTCAGGGCTTATCAGGGTGCTGTCTCTGCATAGCAGATTATCATGTACCACTGTGAGTTCAGTGCTCACTAAAACCCCCAGAATCCAGTCAAATTGCTAGTAAAAGAGAAAAGTAGAAAACAAGTTCCCAGAGGTGCCATTACCATCCCTGACCTTGCTGTAGTCAGCTTTAAACCACTCAATTTGCTCTCTGCACTGATGGGGATCTTCCAGACTGCCTAAGGCCTCAGCCTTATTTGAAATTTCTTTGTATACACGATCATTTCTTGCCCTCTTACTGAAGTCGGATGTCTTGCTCACCTTGTGCCAGTTATTTACTAAAATTCATTTGTGTTACTCTAGCCAGTTACCAGCAAGCTTGATGTGAAGTTCAAAAATTCACTTCAAAAAGTGTTTGAGTGCGTTAACGTTGGAAACTTTATTTTTCAGGTGGATTAATGGTAAAATCTATTATTGACTGCGAAGCAATAATTTTTAGGTTAAGTACAATATACTTGAAAGTATAAAGTGTGTTGGGTTTTGCATCTTTACAAATGTGTTATTTTATTTCTCTACAGGTTACTGTGTTGCTTTTGCAGACGGAATAAGCAAGTTCTGGGCAAAAATCCAAGAAAAGGTAGTTACTACAAAGCTAAATTAAATTTGCACTTACATTTTAAAGCAATAGTGTAGCTTTTGGTGTATCACAAAATTATTTTATATTTTTCATGTTATATCTGAAACTTTGCCGAACTCCATTTAATTAATTTATTTTTGAAGATCTGCAAAAGATCTTTTACAATCTAAAAACACTTTTCAGACTTTCCAAGACGTAAATGTAAACTTTATTGTGAAGGTATTATAAGCTGTATTTTTGTTTTGTTTTGCTTTGGCTATGCCAGAACTTGGTACAGCAGAAAGAAGTGCAATTGTTTCTGTTTTACATGTTACATCATTATCAGAGCTAGAAAATTGCATTCATGTTGCTGTAGGAAATTTTGTGTGTGTCAAGGCTTGTTGAATAATATATTGAGAACATAAATAATTTACACATGCAAATAAAAGCCAGTGTATAATTCTTCTGTATTCACAATGTAAAGGGAGCTAAAACCAGGGATGGATACCTGAAGGGAGCAGATGAAAATATTTTATAGATATATTTAGATAGACTAAGACCACAGTAATTAATGGAGTTTCATGAAAGATTGCATTCTAAATAGACACTTATATTGACTAATTTTATCTATACAAAGAAATCAAAGACATGCAACTTAATTCTTTCTATGTACATTACATTATGATAGATTAACCTAGAAAATAACTTAATAAACGATGCAGTCCATATTTCTTTAACTTGAAGTGCCACAAATCCCTTCTTAGATACAATATTTAGCAAGCATCCTCTTTACAAAAATATCTTCAGTTTCTGTATCTACATTCTGAAGAGAAGGAGTTGTCTCACTTTAGCAATCAAAAGTTGCTAACTTGAATCTAATATTTCACCCTTTCATGGATGACCCTGAGAGTCTGGCTGGGTAGAAAGTTTCAGTTTCAACATCAATCCTTCAAAATTTAGCTTTTTAGTAATAAATTTTTTTATTTCTGATTAAGTCAAGAAAAAAGTACTATATTTATATCTGGTGGGTTTTAAAAGATCTGTATTTGATGCCTTCTGGGATATAAGATGTTGCCTTGACACTTCTATTCCCTGCTGACTTGCCCTACTTCATCACTGAAAATATTCTGTAATTGACATTTCCATTGCAACATTTATTTAGAGCTCTTTTAGGATTCCTTTCTCAAGGTATGATTAAATTATCTTGAAAATGTCACTGGAAATGTTCCCAATAATGTTCAGAATATTTTCAATTAGAATGAATTCCAAGCAAAGATGAGGGAACAAAAATTCACTCCCAAATATCTCCAACCTTGCTGTTTTACTGGATCTCTTATGTCTAACCTTAATGGACCATCAGCACAAATCATTCATACTTATTCTTGGCTGTTGCCTCAATTATGCATAACTGGAGCAAAAAAGAAAGAAAACGACATTAAAATCCGTTTTCCTCATCTCAGACTGGCTCAGCATGGCCACATCACGACCATTTGTGAAATGCAACAGCCGCAAAATAGAAGGAAAACAATGAGAGGAGTACAACTTACTTGCTGATTATGATAAGGAATCAGTTTTAAGAGAAATAGGTTTTGGGATAAGATGGAGCAAAACAATTAGCAAAAGATTAATTTTATTGTTTGACATCGATATTTCAGGTGCAAATTACTTGTTGCGCTTAGTAGTAGAATTTTAGCAACAAATATGAAAACCAGGAGGTCCAATAATTAACCGAAGTAGGTATTTGTTAACAATATTTAATGGTAGAAACAAGTGAACGTCTTCATTTATCTGAATATTATTGCTGTTTCTCAGGGAGTAAGTTCTACACAGACCCATGTCTACTCTGGCACTTTTCATTAGTGATTCAGCCACACTGAATGGGTAATATCACCTGACAATATAACTGTTTGTGTGGCATATAGACAGGCATACCTGAGGATCTTCCAAACAAAACAGTACTTCTAATGTTATTGGATTGTATGATATTTGGGTTTTGGCCTTTTTTTTTAAAGAGTAATTGTAAGACGGCGGACGTTGGCCGTCGGACGCGGCTGCCCTTCCTGGGGCCCAGCCGCGGGGGAAGGTCCCTGCACCTTCCGGAAAACCAATGGGGAATTAGCTTTCGGTGCCCGAGTCTATCGCCCCGGCCCCTTGGCAGGGCGGGCGAGCAGAGGAGTCTATCGCCCCGGCCCCTTGGCAGGGCGGGCAAGCAG
>ML675619.1:5534080-5551931 GCA_007922155.1 Mesoclemmys tuberculata
GTCTATCGCCCCGGCCCCTTGGCAGGGCGGGCAAGCAGAGGAGTCTAGTGCCGGGTTGGAGGAGAGGTCGTGCGGTTCGCCGGGGTCAAAGGGAAAGGGGGGAGGGGGACGCAGGCCCACCCGACTCCACTGCGTCCCAGCCCAGGGCCCTAGTAGCGGCAGGGCCGCTGCCGCTGCTCTGGCGGGGTCCGCCCGTAACACGCCAGAGGTAGCCGGCCTTCTACCGCAGCCCTATCCGGGGCTGCCCCTGGGCCACTTCCTCCCCTCTCGCCCCAGGTACCTCTCTCCTCAGTGATCGCCGGGGAGCTGGCTCGGGGCAGGTTCAGAAGGCCTTCTGTGTCGGCGGGCGGCAGGTCTGGGAACTCTTCCGCGAGGGGCAGCTCCTCTAGGTCGCAGGATTCAGTGGGGGCCTCAGCTGCGGGTAGCTCCTCCAGGTCTGGCCCTGCTTCGGCTGGGGGTGCTGCAGGTAGCTCCTCGAGGTCCCGTCCGGCCTCCGGGGGAGCTTCCCAACCAAGAGGGTCCCACGGCTCATCCCATCCCCGGGTGTCTGGGGGTCCGATCCATTCGTCGGTTCCCCGGCGGGAGGGTCGCTCCCAGTCCGTCAAGTCCGGCCAGGGCCTGCGCTGGGGTTTGGTCAGGCGGAGCTCAGGCCGGGCCTCTAGCTGGCGGGAAGGCCAGTCTGACCCGGCTGACCGTCGGCCGCTGACTGAGCGACGGGCCCTGCCTTTTATTTCCCCTTGTCTGGGGGAAGTCCCGCCCTCTGGGGAAGGGATTGGCCAGTCGCCCGGGCCTATCCCGGTCGGCTCCCGGCCTTGACGGACAGGCGGGGGTTTTAAATCCGGGCTTGGCTGTGTTTGGGGCGGCACCTGCCCTTCCTGGGGCCCAGCCGCGGGGGAAGGTCCCTGCACCTTCCTACAGTAATCTTAAAATCTGTGGAATAAATATCAACCATTACTTGCTTATATTGCTATAGGTTAATTCAGCACATCTAAGTGCTAATGTTATAATGAAGAAAGAGTATAATTTCCCTAAGAGCTGACTAACAAGTGGCTATGCTGATAAGGTGACTGCAAGACAATCAAGTATTTCCATTCCATATTTGAAGTATTTGGAAACAGTGGGATGTATGAGGGTAATCCTCTTTATTAAAAGTTACTACACTTCTAGTAGATGTAAGATCAAATCATTTTGCTTCTGTATATCTTTGAAACCAGCCCAGGTATAAACAATGGAAAGTTCAACTATTTGATTTCTTTTCAGTGACCAATGGGAAATAAGTTGATGGACACAGTCCACTTTGTGGTGGGTAGGTGTCTGTGTCACAAACACATAACTGGCAATATCTTGCACTCTTGTGGTCAGTTTCAAGGCAAAGATGAGTAGATATAGCTTTAATGGACAGAGACTGAACTACCATCTTGTTGATTCTGGATACTTTGTGATCAGTATGAAATACCAGTGAGACACAGTATGCCCAATTTGCAGATCAATCAGGTTTAATGTGCAAGGTTTTCCATAAATATATAGTTAAATACAAAGCCTAAAATTAACTACAATATATCATACTCTCTAAGCCTGGAGAGCAAAGCAGTTCCTCAGAGAGCTGTATACTGGAATGGCTTTCTTCAGGGGCCCCGCTAGGGAGACCGTGGATCCTCTGGTCCAACCAGCAGCAGCTCCCACAGAGTCAAGTGTTGATGGAGCGCACCCCTTTGTCTAAGTGGTAACTTCTTATATTCTTCCATAAACAACCTTCACCTAATTAGCTCTCTCTCATTATCATATATGCTAATTACCTACATTGGGTTTCACCCTTAACTACATTTCATTCTCACCATAATAATTGGGGTCATCAAAACAACATCTGGTGATAGGAGGGGCGGAGTAAAAGCATGTCCCTTGGCAATAAGACAGTGTACCCCCAGACGTTCAAGGATAACTTGTTGTTCCCATCACTGTTATCTATGTGCAGCTGCAAGCAATACGGTATCTGTATTTTGTCTTATTATGTGCCGTGCTATGCAGAAACGGAGACATCTATAAGGTTATTCAGTCTGTGCCAACTGGAAGATATCATGCTACAGGGGTCAGAATAGCCAAGCAAACAACTGAAGCTATGCTAGGACTGTAGGACAGTGGTCAAGCAACTCAAATTGTACTGGGCCTCCAACATACCTCACATCTCAAAACCTAACAGTAATTTGAGGAGTTGGGGTATAGAAATAATTGGTATGCAATTTTAACCGGCTCACAGGAGAAAAATTAGATGTGAGGTGCCAAGATGTCCTCTGAACAAGTGTTAGTTATTTCCTTCTTGAATACCTTTATTAAACATAAAAAACAGGATTCTGAGTACTTTGGTAAGTTTGTACTGTCTGGGAATAAGACCAGAAGATAATCATTTATAGATCCACAACAGTATATGAATCCACTTCAAAAGCCAGTTGAGCACTTGAAGTTAGCATGCCAACAAATAGCTTGTCTGTCACCTCAGAGCCTTTCATTTAGGCTGACCTTGTATCTCCCTTTTAAACTAATGGTAAGACTTCAGCCTCATTATTTAAATATTATATCTCCTAGTAGCCTTAGTCGGTCACTAGGATCCCATTGTGTGAGATGCTGTTCTATTCTATATAGAATAAAGTTCTGTTGTAGTCTATATAGGGTCTTATACCACATGCATCACCTAGTATCTGAGTGCCTTCCAGTGGTGCATTAGTGATGTGACTTCACATCTGTAATATGCTGTTTGTTCTCTCATCCTTTTCCTAAAGGGAGAAATATCTGCAGTGGATAACATACTTATTGCTATGTGTTTATATTAGAGAAGGCAAGTTCAAAGAAATACATCTTGTACTTGGTGTGAAAAGTAGCAGGGTTTATGAAGGTCCTTAGTTCCTGAAAGATTTTATTCCACCGTCTCAGACTACACCAGGAGAAAGTTCTGTCTCCCATGTAGACAAGCCTCTCTCTTCCTGCTGAGAGTTCCATTGTGTCAGAGGAGTGTAGTTGTTGACCCTGGTCTTCATCCTGAAGCTTAACATGATCTTTTCAATATCCTGGGGCCGGCCATGGAGGGCTTTGTAGATAAGGCCTGAGACCTTGAACATGATTTAAAATTCAATAGGAAACCAGTTTAGAGAGTGGAGAACAGGGCTTTTGTGTTCAGGGTAGGCTGTGTTTCTGAGATGTGCTACAGCATTCTGTTCTTGAAGTTTTCTAAGTGCTAAAAGCTGCATGTCCAGGTATATTGCATTGCCATAATCCAGCTGAGAGGAGACACTGGTATGAATAACTGAGGCTAGGTCTTTGTCTGCCAGGATGGAATGCATTCCCATAGACAAGCAGAAATGAGAGAAAACATTACTCATGGATGCTGCTGTGCAAAGGCTCAGTTTCTGAGAGGAATCCAAGAGAACCCTAGACTACAGACTTAAGTGACTAATTGTGAGTGTGTATCTTCAATCAACAAAGACTTGAAAAAACAGTTCCTACCCCCAAAAGCTTACAATCTAAGTCTCAGAAAAGAGACAACAGACGATATAATGGTGTCTACAAATGCCATACTGAACATGGCGAGAGAGGGAAGGAGAGTTTCCCCTGTTTATAAGCAAGCAGTTTGATCACTCCACAGAGTTGCCAAGCATGGAGACAGGCACCCACAGCTGCAACCAGTAGAGGAAACAAGGCCTGCTATAAAGGGAAGAGTACAGAGATGGAAAGGAAGGCAGAAAGGCCTAGGATAGCAAGGTAGTAACAGCATTACCCTGGGCTGCTGCTAACAAAACAAACCAGCAAGCTCAGAAAAGAGAAGGACTGATAGGCTTCCTTGAAGGTGAGGATCCAGGAACTGACCTGACAGAAAGCAAGCTAAGGAAGGTCTGTAAGGAGAAGCTGAGACCCCTTAAGAGAACATCTGACAAGGTGGTGACAGATTAATACAGCCAGATCAGGGAGGATAAGGAAAAAATAAGACTGTAAGAGTCAGCTTAATAGACTATTGTCTCAGCACATGTGCATCTTTACTGTTGCCTAGCATTTTGTAGATATTTTGTAGATATTTTCTATGCACAACATAGAAGTGTTTTAAGGGGGATTTGTAGCACAATGGAGTGGATTTCCAGATGTTTACAAGGAGGAGCTCTTCCTAAGTGTGAGGGGCAGCATGGGAGAAAGCATCAAAGTGCTTGTTGGAAAACTTTTTTTTTTTTAAACTAACTGTAAGCATAAATTTAGAGGCTGCTTTTGAAAATCTGGTCTGAAATGACTAAAGCTAGAAGATATCTCTTTTCCTCTATGTGGGTCATTCCATTGAGGAGCCACATTGTCTAGAAGATCTTTAGATTACATAAAATGAAGTAAAAGCCTCTAGAGTCATTTGATTTCAAAGTTAGAAGAAGCAGCAGCACTTGGTAGTTAAGGGATTTCTGTTCAATCTTCTTTTCTTCCACTACAAAAGAGCTTTTTGGAAGAGATGTTGGCTTGTACATGTTGATATTTTAGCATTAACTCCATAACCCATTTTTTTTCTCTTCTATAGCGTACTAGTCCTGTCATCTCTCATCTTGCTGCATGTTTGTATTATTGAGGTATGAGAATCCATGCTGCAGTGCAATAATAATGGTCTCTAAGAAATTTCTGCACCCCTCTATTTTTCTTGCCTTTGAAGCCCCCGTCCTTCACTTTGCTATGTTTGCAATAGTGCAAAATGCATACCTTTTGCCAGATTGCATTTCTCCTTCTTAGCAAATGCAAAACAAACACCCATTTCCTCTCCTCTGACCCCACAAAACAAACACACACGATCTAATCAATACTCTAAATGGCATGCAAATGGACATTTTCCCTCTTTCATATGAAAAATGCATTTTGGTTTTTAGAAATGCTACAGAAAACAGTTTTTAAATTAAAAGAGCATATTAGAGAAAACTAATTAATTAAACTGACTTAAACTTCGTTTAACCAAAAAAGGCTGTGACTGAGTGCCATTTACTCCAGCACATTGTAATATTTTTTTCCCCTTTAGAATGGCAGTTACAAAACCCAGAGGCCAAACTGAAAGTTTTCCAGTTAGAGCACCTGGCTGTTGGTAAACTCTTTAGACAGTTGTACAGAGAACTTTGAAGTTGCCTCTAGGCTCATCAAGTAGGTGTTCTGCTAGAATTTACTGTACATGGTATCGAGTGTCAGGGATTCCCTTGTGTGCCATGGCAAAATTAGTAACATCCCTTGTTACAGTGCTATGGACAGTATAGCTCTGATGCATCTATAGAGATAGACTAAGCTTGCTGATAAACCACCTTGGTGTAAAACCATTGTAAATAATACACAACTTTTCTGTGCATTTGTAAATATTTTGTGTGTCTCAGCAAAGGTTTAGGGGTTTTTTTTTAGTTTCAATTAATCTGCAGGTTGGTAAGTATATCCATGTAAGCAGTAGTGCTGTACTGGTGGCTCCTGTGTGTTTAAAATCAGAAGTTTAAGGCTTAGAGTTTTTTATTTGAAAGAGCAATTCTTTTTAAAATCAACTTCTGCATTCATCTCCAAGAGCAATTTATGAACAGGGCTCATAGTAGTTAAACTGATTTTCCTACAGTATTTTAGTTTCCCTTATTTAACGTTAAAATAAATAAATCCTTGAGTTCATAGAAATTCTAGAGAAAACAATATTGTACAAAGAAATCACCTAGTTAATCATGGAAAACTGTATAAATGCTGAGACTTAGGTTAAGCTGTGAGGGAAATGTACAAGTATTCCTGTTTATAGCTATTACAAGCATACTCGCAGCACTTTAAATCAATCAAATCTAGTCAACAAGATCTACGGCTGTACCCAGGGGGGGAAAAAAGGCAGACTTTTAACAAACTCAGAGCTAAAAGGCACAACTGCAGAATATCCTGACATGAAGAAAAGATAGGAGGAATAGTGGGAGGCACAGATGGCTCCATGAGAAGCTCTTTAATGACCTGAATCAACAAGGAATCCTATGAAAAGTGGACATGTTGACAAATTGCTAAGGAGGAGTTTTAAAAAAAAAAAAGTAAGGCACAAAAAAAGCTACTCCTAGGAAGGGAGATAAAAGGCAATAAGCATAGATTCTTTAAATACATTAGGAGCAGAAGAGATGATGGGAAGTGTCAGTCCTCTGTTTAGCAGGGAAAAAAAGCTAGGAACTGTTGACATCAAGAAAGCTAAGGTGTTAATACCTATTTTGTCTCAGTCTTCACTTCAGTGAACAGATACGCAATACAATTAATATTAACAACAAGGGGGAAGGAATACAAGCCAAAACAGGTTAAGAACAGATTAATGAATACTTAAAGAAGTTAGATATATTCAAGTTGGCAGAGCCTATTAAGTTCATTCTAGGGTACTTCTGGAACTAGCTAAAGCAATCTCAGAACCATTAGCAATTATCTTTGAGAACTCATGGAGGATTAGTGAGGTCTTCTCAGATGGGAGAAGGGCAAACATAGTACCTATCTTTAAAAAGGGGAACAAAGAGTACCTGCAGAATTATAAACCAGTCAGTCTAACTTTAATACCTGGAAAGTTGCTGGAAGAAATTATTAAACAATCAATTTGTAAGCATCTGGAGGATAATAGGGCATAGCCAGTAGGGATTTGTCAAGAACATATACCAAACCAATCTAATTTTCCTCTTTGGCATGGTTACTGGCCTAATGGATAGAGGAAAGCAGAAGATGTGATTTATCTTGATTTTTAGTAAGGCTTTTGATACACTCCCATGTGACATTCCTAAGCAAACTAGGGAAATGTGGCCTAGATGAAATTACTGTACGGTAGATGCAAACCTGATTAAAAGACCACATTCAGAGTAGTTATCAATTTGCTGTCAAACCTTGAGGACACCCCACAGGAGTCAATCCTAGGTACAGTACTGGTCAATATTTTCATTAATGTCTTCGATAATGGACTAGGGCATATGTTTGCAGGGGACACCAATCTGGGAGGGGCTGCAAGCACTTTGGAGGACAAGATTAGAACTCAAAACAACGTTTATAAATTGGATAACTGGTCTGACTACAACAAAAAGAAATTCAATAAAGACAAGTGCAAAGTACTACACTTAGGAAGGAAAAATCAAATGAACAACTATAAAATAGGGAACAACTGACTAGGTAGCAGTACTAGTGAATAGGAACTGGGGGTTATAGTGGATCCCAAGTTGAATGAGTCAATAATCTGATGCAGGTGTAAAAGGAAAGGCTAATGCAATTCTGGGGTATATTAACAGAAGTGTCATATATAAGTTATTGGAGGTAAATATCCTGCTCTAATCGACACTTGTGAGGCCTCAGTTGGAGTACTGTGTTCAGTTCTTGGTGCTACACTTTAGGAAGGATGTGGACAAATTGGAGAGAGTTCCAAAGAGAGCAACAAAAATGATAAAAGATTTAGAAAACCTGACTTTTGAGAAACGATTAAAAAAAACTAGCCACGTTTAGTCTTGAGCAAAGAAAACTGAGTCTTCAAATATGTTAAGGAAAGTTACAAAGAGGATGGTGATGAATTGTTTTCTATGTCCATTGAAGATAGGACAAGAAGTAATGGGCTTAATCTGTAGTAAGGAAGATGTAGATTAAATATTAGAAAAGACTTTCTAACTATAAGAGGTATTTAAACTCTGGACCAGGAAGCTGTGGAAGTTTTTAAATATGGGATAGACAAATACCTGTCAGGGATGGTTTATGTTTACATGTTTTCGTTTACAGTGCAGGGAGTTGCACTTCATAGTGTCTTGTGGTGCCTTCCAGCTGTACATTTCTATGATTCTTTAAATCGTAGTTCTGTGTACACAACTTTTCTTTGGACTTGAAAGACTGCATAAAGATATAAATTCTCTCCAAACCAAGCTGAAGAATGATGAACTTTCCTTAAAAATAATTCTTTTGAGGACAAAGTACCCCTACTTTAGCACTTCCATTTGAAATCAATTGCATTTTTTCCAATTAAGCTTTCTTAGAATGTTAGTTGGCAAAATTTACTTAGATTATCCTGAAACATGGATTTTGTTTTTTAACATAGTAAGTTATCCCTCATGAAAGAGGCCAGGTTAAAAGTACTGGATACTAAGGGTGATGTCCATCCTGACTCCACTGAAATCAATGGGAGATTTTTCATTAACTTCAGTGTGATCAGGATTTTACTATGCCTTATTTTTATTTCCAAAATAACTATAACGAGATAAGCACACCCCACCAATTCCCTCAATATACTTTTGCAGTGACTACCTTTATGGAGTGAGAGGATAGTAAAGTCTGTAGGGTCAATTCATCTTTAGTGTCGCAGAATGTCAACATCATACCCATTACAGTGGTGGTGGTCTTTGTGGTTTTTTTCTTTGTTTAGATTCTGTTATAATTCCTGAGTGAATTTAATGCTAATGAAATTCATATTAATTGCACTGATTTGACACAAATATACACAGGGAGGTTATTATGCAAGCTACCCACATTCAGGTTTGTCCAGTCACTGCATTCTTGACCTATGACACTCCTGGAAATCAGTTCTGGACCTCTCATGAACAGAGACTGACATGGCACTAAATTGTGTGGTAATTTGAGACTAACAATATGAAAAAATGTACCCATTTCATAGTACTCTATGAGAAGACTCCCAAACTCAGTCTCACTTGTGACTGGTGTCATGGTTTGAACTCTGGTCTCCAGTAGTAAAAAGCTTGAAAATACAATCTTGAAAACCACTCATGTCACATGGCAGAAATAGTGATTTTTAAGATATAGAGCATTTTGAGGACTTACGAATGTATTTATTTTTGTATGTATATTCTTTCATGTCCACAGAAAAATTACAAGAAGCTACCATTTACCTATATTTTGTTGGCTGGCTTTAGATGGAATGGCCAGATTTGGCCTCTTGCTGCCCTCTGCTAGCAGTTAAGAAAAGTGTATGGGGTAGAGCTCAGAAGCATTTTTAGAATCAACCTTGTACATGGAAAGAGGCATAAGTTGACAGGAATCATGTCTTGGCAAGAAGGGCTATGGGTGGAACAGTTTTGGCCAGCCAACTCTGTTTTTCCATTTTATACAGTCAGAGGACAATGACTTTTTCCTTTGAGGCCATAAATCTTAAATTTAAAACATTAAGAAACAACAAGACTCAGCACAACAAAATGGATTAACTATGTTAAATTATGCATATTAGACTAAGTACTTTTCTAACTACAACATAAATTTTGTTGCAGCAAAACTATTAGCCTCCCTAGAGGCTAGAGTCCAGTATCTACATGAGAATTTCTGCTCTTTGATTAAAAGTTTCTAGCCCTTTTCCTTGCAAAACTTGGCCTGAAAATTGGAACTGATGTACTACTGTTGAAAGTAACCTGTGGTAGGGCTCTATTTTTGCAGCAGAAGATTGAGGGCATGGCTTATCATAAGTGTGTTTATGTGTAATTTTAAGTTTGGTTGTATCTGAAGAATCTTTTTGCCAACATTCCTCATAATGTTTGAGCCAGCCAGCCTGTATGCAATAGTGAAATAATATTAGACAGGAGTTGTTTGGGTTAGGGATGTGGGAATACATTTGTCTTGTAGGCCTGACCAAAAATTCCAAGGATAACTCTGCTTGTTAAAAATGTCATCCTTCCCTGAGGCAGAGACTAAGCTAGCCACTGCTCATTGAGGATGCTGGAGCCTTGTGGGTGTGGTCATTATTGCCATGATAGCCACTACAGAGAAACTCCATTCCTCTATCCCTCGCCAACACTTCTAGGGGCAAACAGTGACAACTGTTCACTTCTTCAGCAGCACACAAGCAGCAGAGATAGTAGCATCACACTGCTGCACCAGGTAGGAGCATTGCCACAAACCCATATAGACAGTACTGGAAGGAAACCTGGAGCCCCCTCTACCTCTGTCTTGGACAGAGATTTAGACTCCCCCAGCCTCTCATGCCATCTTGGGAGACTGTCAGCAGTCAAGGAGGCCTGCCCACCTCAACACCCAGAAGGGACTGATCCTTGTGGGTGACAAACAATTTGCAAAAGAAAGCTCTACACAGTGTTAGAAAAAAGTTCATACCACATTAGCATTCAGTAAGATTTATTTCCAGAAATGACTAGCTAGAAGGTAGAAATAGTCATCTATGTCTCTCAAGTCCTAGATAAATTAATGTATTTTTCATTGATTTGGGAACATTTGGTGCTTCTGGTTAAAGTGTTTTAGTTAAGGGCATATTTTTTATAAGTGGAGTGGTTGTATTTGATGGAAGGGGAGAAGGATACCGTATATGGAAGGAACATTTGAAAATGTCATTTCTTCCCCACGTTACTATTTAAGAAAGCAAAAATCATGACAATCACTGTTGCATAGCATAAATATTGCATTATTATGTTCATGCACTCAATGAACATGTAATGAGTCCTGCTACATGACTAGTCCTGGTAGCTGCCAGTGGCTAGAAATAATTTTGTGCAACTATTTTTTTTTAGAAATAGCAAAATCTCCCAAACTCAAATTATATTAATGTATGGGAGCTTGTTTTCTAATTAGATGCATTTAAATATCAGTCCAACTGTGGTACAAAAATTTAATTAAAATATATATTAGTGTGGTTCATTTCTTTTATGAAAAATAACTACAGTGCTATATGTTTGCTAATATGATAGACAGTTTTGCTGCCAGGCATAAAAATACAGAGAAGAAGGGATGGTGTTTTTTTTTAAACACACATTCATAAAATATCAGTCTTAAAGGTACCATTGTGGAAATCATCACAATAAACAAACCCCCTAGTGGTATAAATTTAGATCCTGAAGTCTACCCCCTCCATACTTTGAGAGAACTCTCATTGGACCAAATGTAGGAAGGTAATGAGCACAAATTAAGCACTCACAAATCTTAGTAATTTCAGTGAGAGTTGTGGCTGAATAAGGACAGCAGGATATGGGTTTAGCCTATTTCTCGGGGTTTCTCTTTCTTTTTCTTTTTTAATTGTTTGGTTCAATAATGGGTTGTCCCTCTAATCATGCTCCTTACCCCCACCTAAAAAATGGTATTCATAATAGAGACTACAAGAATAATATGGGCTGGAAAACTTAAGTATAATATTAGAAATAAATGTGTTCTTATAAACTGCCTAAGGTTCTTTAAGTTTTCGGTAATACATTTTACCAAAAGGTGTATTTTAAAAATGCACCTTGGCTTTATGGTCAGATGTTTCAGTTGGCAAAATTTGATGGCCACCAGTGTAGGCAATTTTTATTAACAACCACTCACTAAAGGAACTTTTACAACGAATATACATTCATAACATCAGAAAGTTATGTCATGACCTTTTGCATGATCATAACAGTTAAAACAGCAATATTAGTTGCTGAGAATTACTGTAGGCAATCATGGAGTTCAAGAGAAGCTATACTGAACACCTGGTTTGGCTGGGCATCTAACAAACTCAGTTTAGTTAACAGATATTTGTGGAACAACTTATGCATGTATGGAAAACTTATTTTTCATTTGCATGAACTATTACCAAACCTTTAAAGTAGTGGAAACATCTGTCTTGTGAAAATATGAATTAAGAAATGAGTCTATATATGGGAAAAATGAGATTAAGATTGGCTTGGTCATTCATCAGAATTTTTACTGGAATCTGATCTATACTTTGGAATATTGTATGTATTGTAAACACATACTAATTGTTCACAGAGTACATACCATACAGATAATCACAACAGTTATCTTCATGGATGAAGAGCAGAAAAGCAGGATTACATAACATCAAAAATGAAAAAAAGATGCTGTTTTACATAAGGGTTCTACCCTCTGGGGAAAAATTATGGACTTTACTCTTTCGATAATTTCACAAATATATATATTTCTAAAATGAAGTAATTAGGGCTTTGTGTGCTTTCTTCCAAAGAGTTTTACTTTTGTTTTCTAGATTGCATACTGTAACCAGTGCTTTAGAAGTGACATTTTCATTGTTTCTAATGGTAAATTAACTTTAAAGTTTAACATATGGAATTTTCAGTTTTGAAAAAAAAATTATGAACAAGGTATTTTATTTTGGAAAAAGGTTTAGGCAACAGATAGTAAAACACAATCATTAAGAGGGAGACAAACTTTAAAAACTTTTGTTTTAAAATTGTTTAAATCGTATAACAAATTAGGGGAAAATTTCTCTGTATTCAGTTTGCATATAGTTGGTTTCACTGTTCCTTGGATGTAGTCCCTTTCTCCTTTTGTTTGCCTGGGTCTTTCATTGATCAGGTGAAAGAAATATTTTTGAATAGGAAAATTTAATTGTAAGATCATAAAAATTAGCAAGTATAGAACATGAAACTTTTTATTAATTTGTAAAAAAGTGGACTACATTTCAAAATGGCTGTGTTCTTGTAAGAACCATTTAACCATAGCTCACTTTATATGTCCGATAGGCAAATAGGCCCTTCTGTTGTATTTGCCTTCTCTTCCCTAAGATGTTAAGGGCTTTTTCCCCACATCCTTTGGATATCCGAGGGAATAAATGTTAAGAAGATTTTGCTTGATGCTTCTGCAACTTCACTTAAAGTCAACCAGAGTATTTCGATTGATTCTAATGCAAAGTGGAACAGGCCATGGACTGGGATACTTTACACAGCATATTCCCATTCTCTAAGCACATAGAGAGTTGATATGATACTCTGTAACAAAGGTCCATTTCAGTGTCAAGTAGTTTAGATCCAAAATTTGCTTACTTGCTTTATAAAGAAAAGCTATTGAAATGAAATCACTCCATGATTTCTTGCTCTAAAGAGTATTCTATCTACCTCTTGGACAATATCTATCAGATTGATACTGAATTGGATGCCTTTATGGCAATAAAGCCACATCAGAAAGGAATAAACACAATGTAATCTTTGATTAAATTCCAGCTAATCTCTAAAGTGGTACATGTGTTGGGGAAGTGGGATGTTTTGTCTGGGATTATTAACACTTTCCTATGGAGTAGCAGGGAGTGGCTTCTTTTAAAATAGCAGTGTGGATTTTTTAAAAACAGTTTGGTAAAATCTGAGTAATTGGTTTGGTTTGGTTTGGTTGTAGTTGCAGTCCCAACTACATTGGGAACATTTTATGAATTAAAAATATGAAATGTATTTTTAAAAATTTCAATATAAACTGGCTTTTGAAAGCATACACTTGCTTACAATGTTTGTAATCCAAACACTACAATGCTGTGCTAAATGAACTGACTAGAAAGAGATCCCATGGTCTATACCGGGGTGGCCAAACTGTGGCTTATGAGCCGCATGGGGCTCTTTTACAGTTGAAGTGCAGCTTGCAGAGCTCTTTATGCCCTCCACTCCCATTCTTCCTCTATCAGACTGGGATGGGGAGCTTGGAGCATCTGCCCTGCAGCAGGGTGGTGGGGCTTAGGATTCTGCCCAGCGGGGAGGGCAGCCTCAGAGGGGGTCAGTAAATTTGGCAACCCCTGCTCTATACTGAGTGAAGAGAAAAATAAAAGTAAATAGTGAAAACAAATTAAATTTGTTTTAAAAAACAGTTTTAATAATCTCAAAATTTGAGTAATATAGAAAAAGCAGTATATTTTCATATATTTATCTTGACAGTATCCCTTTTAGTTAATGAACTAATATAATATGGACCAATGACTGGTCCTGCTCTAGCTCGTTTGTGCTGCTCCATCTGTGTAAAGCAGCTATAAAAATGGAAAATCTAGGAAGCCTTTGGGCTATAGCAGATTACACAACAACCTAAATCAGCAGAGCCTTCAAACTGCCTTAATTTATGCTGGACACTGGATCAATTTTAGGATAAGGCGCATATAAAGATGGCTTCAAGTCAACTTTACTGCCCTCCAGTCTTTTTCTGAGTGTTCCTTGGTTGGGCCACAGGTTCTGGCCTTATATTGGAAGAATGGCTCTACTAAAAGTGTTTCATTAGATAATGCCAATGATACACACAGCACTGCTTAAAGGAAATGTCATGATAAAATACATTACCTTATGCTACCTCCACTTTTGTTTTTTGTATTTACCTGTTTCATCTTATAGCTAAATTTGTGAGGTCTTCAGGGTGGGGACTTTGTTTTTGTTATATTTGTTCAGTATGATATAACTGATGTTCCAGGAGCTACTGCAATACAAATAATATAGCTACGCAACATACATTGCTGAGTTTTGTTTTAACTTTGGGGTTTAAATGAAGCACCCAAGATCAAGGTGAACCTTAGCTGAAACCACTAAGTTTGATTTAAATTCATGTAGAGACAAAGCTTCACACAATTTCCACAATACTATATACTAGCGCAGCTCTGCTCAAAATTTAAATCAGGCTCACCAAAAATGTGTAAGTTTTAAATAATCTTCTAACAAAGATGGTGTGAATTCTGAAACAAAGTTCCAAACCAGGTGAGATTTAAATTTTGTTATGATGATTTGAATAATTAATTGCAATGCAACTTTCACTATCTTCACATCATTGCAACAGAACCTTTTATTACTGCACTTTTAATAAAATGACTTATCACAGATAAAATTAAACCACAAATACATTGTTATAATTTTCATATTGAGTCTGACTTAAATTTATAAAAGTAAGGAATGGAGGAGGCTGACCCTGTTCTTAATCTGACCGCTGTTCCTAGCATCTTGTTTTTTGTATTATAGGAGTAGAGTACCATGTATAAGATAACCCACTAATTTGAGACCTCTCTAATATTTCGGCACAAATGTATTTGTTAAAGATGAAGGTTGCAACCATGGTCCTAAAAGAACATGTACTGCCCTAAGTCTAAATGTGCAGTTTGTTGTAATGTCAGTTTGTTTGTATATGCTAACTGAGCCTATAGACCTACGTACCTTGATGATTTAGGCTTAAGCAAGACCACATCAGTGCTAATATAGCTTAAAAAATGTCCATTAAATTTATATTTAGTGTTTTTAAAAGCCACAAATATGATTTAATTAGTTTATATGATTAACCATTAAACCAAGTGGTTAGTGAACAAAGTGGGAAAATTATATGTACACATTATAGCTGCTGTTTAACTGTTTGATTTTGGTCTCTAAAAATACCATCTATCAGCATTCTTAATCCTAGGTTTTAGTTCCTTAAAGTAAAACTCCTTCAACTCTTAAAGAATTTTTACCTGTAAAGACAGGAGTAATGCTAAAGCATGAGCTACTAGCCTTTGTATGCCACCCCCTTTTGGGTATAAATATTGCTCTCTAAACTTTCCAGTCAGTTTGGCTTGACTATAACTAGTGAAAGAACTGTGTTGCTATCTGTCTGTGTCACCTTAATCTTTTCAGTCTGATCTCTGAGTATCCTTTATGTGAAATGGTTTTAGAGCTCTTCATCCTCCACAGTTACCAGAGAGAACTAGGATGTATTACAGCAGGGAGCCTTATAAGTGTAGGAACTTCCTGATTAGGGAGTTCTGTAGTTGCTGCTTAAGGCACAGCTCTTTGCATTTGTGTCTCCACACTACATGGTGTCAGCAGTGAGTGTATGCTCCTCCCTTAGAGAGAGGGAAAGGACAGAAGGGAGAGCCTCAGACTGTCAGAGCAGTGAGTGGGAAAAGTGGAAAATAAAGGAGAATGCCTATGAAAGCAGCATCAGGGAATAGGCAGAGCCCTGCTTTAGCACAGCAGTGGGACCAATACTACAAGCTGCTGTGTTACAGAAATGTGATTTTTGGCAACTCAGGAAGCTACCCTTCCTGAATCTGTGGATTTGAACAACTGTGGTTGGCTTCTAGTTTAACAGAAAAAGCACAAGTATACCAGGTATATGCCTCAGATAGTGGTGATGATACCCTCCCCCTCACTGATGAGGAAAATAAAGAATACTCTAAAGTGAAAGGGGTTCTTACTGCCCATTTCACAGACAGACAATATACTATATGTGAGAGGATTATGAAGTGCCAGAAACAAGGGGACGCAGCTGAAAGTTACTACTGCAGTTCATGGTTTTGTGGTACATTTCAGTTATGGAGTGTGAGAAGAAGAACTAACAAGAGACAGGATAGTTGTTGGCATATGAGACACCAGTTTATCAGCACAGCTAACCCAGATCTCACACTGGCAAAAACAATAACAAATACGAGAATGCAAGAAACCATAAAAAGAAAAACAGCATTGTGATGTGCATGCTAGCAGCATAGGGGAGGCTGCATCAGACAATAATGACACATTAAAGGGAAAAGATAGAAGTGTAAAAGAAGCAGTTAGACCAAATTTACAATATAAGAGCAGTACACCACTACTGAGTGGGTGATCCAAGAACCTTAACAGGAGGAAATCTTGGAAAAGCTGCAGCAGGTATGGCAAAACACCAAGCCATCTTCGGCAACCATATCCAGCAGGGGAACAGAATGAAGGAGATGCCAAAAAAATGGAAACTTTGCAATAACATGCAGTTCACCAAGAGTAATGGAAATAATCCAAGAAGGAGTGTTGACATCAGGTTACAATGAGTCCATATCTTTAGGGACTATATCCTCAATAGAACAGACAACTCCTTGGTACACAAACATGAATCTTAATAGTTGAAAGCTTATATTTAAAATTGATACTGTGGTGGCAGTTACTGCATTTCCCCTCTTCCAGCTCCCCAAAAATGATCAGTTCAGGGATGGAAATCTTCAAATGCAATTTTATGTGGAGCCAGTGATAATCTAGTGGATGTTTATTGTCAGTTCCTTGGGAAATTGAAGAAACAATGGAAAGTCCTTCAACAAATAATATAATACAAGGACTGACAACTCCCTTACTAGGGCTGCCAGCAATACAAAGACAACACCTAGAAGACAAACTGGAATGTGTTAATGGCAAAAAGCAAACTATACAGGAGATGTATCCTCACAGGACTAGAAAAGCTGTCTGTATAGTACAAACTAACTGGTGCGATCAGTGACTTCCTTTGCTCTCTCAGCCCCATGCCACTCACCTATATCTTTGCTAGGGAAAGTCAAAGGAGAATTAAAGACAATGGAAGATATGGGAATTATTTTCTAGATAGAACACACTGACTGGTGTGTGAGGATGGTTGTAGTACGAAAGCCCAATGGCAAAATCTGGATTTGTGTGGACCTTACACAACTTAATGAAAGTGTATGCAGAGAAAGATACATGCTTCCTATAATTGACTAGACATTAACTCAGTTATCAAGTCTTCTCAAAGTTAGATGCTACAGCAGGCTCCTGGCAAATCCCTCTTGCTAAACAATCTATACCATTAACTATATTCAATGCCTCATTTGGAAGATACTGTTTAATTTGTCTTCCATTTGGCATATCTTCAGCACCGTAACATTTGATGATTACTTGTTCTATTCATTCTCTCTGAACTACCTAGTACTGGCCACTGTCAGAAGAGAGGACATTGGGCTAGATGGACCATTGATCTGACTCAGTATGGCCATTCTTATGTTATTATTTAACATTTCCAAAAGGGAATCTTTCAACCATGTCAGGTTTGTCTGGCATCTTTTGCCATGCAGATGCTGTGTTGGGATATGGCAGATATAAAAATTATCATGATGAGCAACTATATAGAGCTGAGACACATTTACAACAAGCTGGCTTCACTCTGGATGCAAATGTGAATTTGGAAGAGAGCAAATAAAATTTTTAGGACACTATTAACAAACAGGTAATTTCAGCCAGATTCAGACAAACTGAAGGCATTACCTAAAGATGTTTTTGTTGTAAGAAGATTCTTGGGCACAACAAATCATTTTGGGAAATTCTTACCAAAATTTAGCTCATCTAAGAAAACCTTCAGGAGGGATCCTTAATAGTAACTATATGTGGTGTGACAGGGTCAGGCCTGATGGCTACGCCAGAGTGCTCCTATTTGA
>ML675619.1:5571931-5629956 GCA_007922155.1 Mesoclemmys tuberculata
ACCCCCGCCGGGGTCGCGACCCACAGGTTGAGAACCGCTGCTTTAGAAAGATTGTGTCTGATTTCTCTCAGTTCACGTTCTACTTGCAACAGAATGAACTGACATTTGTCATTTTTCTCACTCTCCTTCAATCTAGTCTGTCAGTCTCATACTGAAAATAAACCAAAATAATTAATACCAGGCTATTTCTTAGCATATATAATATATGATTAGGTTCCTTGGGGAAGAAATTGTGACCTGACTTTTTAATCTATTGATTTTAAAATTCCTGTGTCCAATGACCAGAAATCAAACCAGGTAAAAGTCTTGTTTGTGTTATGTATAAAATGTTGACTTAGCTAGTAAGGACAGAAGATGTCTTCTTTGTCTAACCTTTCATTTAGAGGGCCAAATCCAGAAGTGAGATGTGAAGTGGTATAAGCTGGCCCCTTTACATTTGTCTAGATTCCATTAGACTATTACAGTCCCTTAGACCAACTTACTGGTATGTAATAACTTGCATACCAAGGATTTGGAGGAATGTGTACAAAGGTATAAGTTAAAGTATGGTAGATGCTAATTCTGTTGGTTTTTCTTGCTATACTTCTTTCATTTGTCCCTTCAGTTTAGGATTTGTATCAAGTTCTCTCTCTGAATTTGGGCCATTGAGACTATGTGTAAATGGAAGTGTGTCTAAGACTAGATGGAGCCTTCACTAGTTTTAGACTCTAGACTCCCTGCTTTGAATTTGATTGAGGAATATTGTACAGCCTGTAGGAAGTTAGAAATTATCTATTCCCTTTCTACTTCAGCATTGTTCACTTTCCTACCTAAGAGTCCAGATTCATTCAATCAAGATATATGAACATTAACCTGCTGGCAAAGTCCTTCTGTGGCTCTAATTTCAGTATGTCAGTTTCAAATAGGTAAGAGAAAAGCTTTCCAGCTAGCCCTCTAGCTGCCCACAGACTATCAATACCATCTTTGCTAATTCAATCTAAAAATCCTGTACCCCTTCCTACAGAGGTTGCCTGTTTATTTCAGAAGCCTCTGAAGTATTTAGTAAATTGAGCAAAAAACATACTACTGCAGGTAATGATAAATCAAGTTGTTTTATCGTATTGCGTAAGGGTTTTCTAGCCTTCAGAGAAGTGCTTACACGTCCACTCAGATTTTAGGTGTCTTTTATAACATTTGCAAGACTGTCTGTTGTACAGGAAGTCCATGATGATTACATGCAAGACATGAGCCAAGCACAGGAGGTTCACAGAACCTCCATCCATTCTAGTGGATTCTATATTTCCACCTTTATCTACAATGAGAAACATTTCAGAGAGGTGGAGGTGAGCCATATACCAAGTCTCTGTTAATATTCCCTGTATATTTTCCCATCCAATAATCTCTTTTTAAGCTTTTAATACTGTTACACATTTTTGTAAATTGGCTCAGTTGGCATGGTAAAGGAAATAGCAACTCAATTTCTATGAAAGCTAGCCCATGTGCTGTAGGAGTGATGTAATCTAATATCCAAGGAACAAATTCTGTCCTCCCATGCACATTCATAAGTCTCACTGAAGTCACTGGGAATTGCGCACATCTATGAGGGCAGAATTTTGAAGTTAAATGCTTAGATGTTAGAAGTGATATTGTTTGTTCATGAGGAAAAGATATAGGTGATAAACGTCCAGGGAGTCTTTATATTAAGAATTTCATGCAACTGTTAAAATGTATTTTTGTCAAATTGTATAGAAGCCTGAGTTTGAACTTTGCAATACCCATACTCAAATTCTTGACCTCAAGAAGTCTGACTTCACTTTATTCTCAGTTTACTGCCACAGACAGCTTGCACATGCCCTATATTGGAGTCTTCATATTTACTAGAAAATGATTCTGCCATCACAAACAGAGCTTTTGTATGTCAAGATGGTCTCAGTAAACCAACATCACATCAGGAGGAATATTGTAAGGTAAGAGGGTGCAATGTGGAAAGGAAGGAAGTACTGACTCACTAAGCATGCAATCAGATTTGAATCTAAATTCACATTTTGATTCAAACAGCTCTGTCAGGAATTTGTAACAGGAGGGCAGGAGATGAGAAACAATGCCCAACAAAAGGGCCTCCTCCAGGATGGTCCTATACTTTTTGAGGGCCAAGTCCCATTCATTTTACACATATATCCCAATGTAGCAATCTGAGGGAAACTTCCTGCCTGTATTCCTGTCACAGGTGTTTCTGCAGGAGGGCGTAGTTTCGCCTTTAACCAAATCACAGTCACACAAAGCTGGGAGTATAACACAGGAGCCTCAAGGTCTTATTTTAAACACCAAGCATAATGTCTCTTTATGTTAAATGAGTAACATGAGTTACTCATTTACTGTGTTATTGTGTTACTGTGTTATTCATAGATGTTTAAATCCTGAAAATTTACTTAGTCCTTAGCCAGTGAAAATGCCATTGAGGTCAGTGGGAGTTTTGCCTGAGTAAGGAATGAGTAAAAGCTGAATAAGGACATTTGGGTTTCTCTCATATGTAGTACCATATCAGTACTATACAGTATCTTGAATTCAACCTTGGCCTTACCCATTTTTATTAATCATCTACCTCTTGTGCTGCCATCATTCATGAATATTTTTGCAATAAAGTTTTAACTTGCCTTATCAATCTGAGGCCTAAATTTGCTGTTTCAGGCAAAGCTCCAATTGAAGCAGAAACTGCAGGATAAGGCTTGCTTTCTTTTGTTTTTGTTTTCCTTATTTCTTCCTTTGATATCACAAGCCCAGCTAACCTGCTGAACACAGCGTGACCCTAGGCATCCCTGTATTCATACCCTATACACTCCTGCAATAATATTTGTACAAAATATGCCTTGTGAGGTATCAGATGAAAGCTAACATGCTGGTTATTAATATTGCAAAATGCATGCATTAATGTTGTGTGAAGTTATGAATTCCAGCTGAAGAATGTTTCTACAACATGTTGGAAGACCAGACCGCCTAGCCTAGGTAAAAGTGATAAACAGGTCTATCTTAGACAAAGGAATGTGGTTTTATCTCTATTTATACAAAAGCCATCAAGCTAAACCAGCCGGGGTTATCCTGATCTTGAATTTGAGACAGAGAATTAACATGGCTCCTGCACCCCAGAAAGACACAGAAGACTGAAACCCCACGAGGCCTCCCCAACTTGGAAGACAAAGGCATCCCTTTAGGGATATAAGGAACAGAAGGATTCCATCTTGATCCTTCACCTTAGGAGAGAAAGAAACCAAGCAATTTGATCTCTGTGATGGGTCCTGGCCAGGCTGGCCAACAGAAGTCAAAAAGGTGACTGTGGGTGAGAGAAAACACCTTGAACAAATATTCCATATCTTCCTCAATTGAAGTTTTATCCTTTTAGATGGACGTTTTCACATAGTTCCTTGAGACCAGCTCTACCTTTATCTCTTTTACTTGGTATCATTTGATTCATGCTCTTTTCTTAGTAAACTTGTTTTGCTTTCATTATAAAACAGTGCTGTGTAAGTTCAGTAAAGTGTGTGCTTCTAGACAGCTAACAGGTTGGCATGCTTTACTGTCTCCATAAAGACAGTGAACCTAACAATTTCTCTGCAAGGATCCAGTAAGAAGTACTTGTCCCTGCAGTCAGGTGATTTCAAGGCAAATTCAGAGCTAGAAGGGTACTAAGTTCAGCCTGCAAGAAGTGATGAGTTGGTCAACTTCAGGGTGAGGCTTGTGGTCTGCTGGCAGACCATTGGAGTTAGAGCTCTGGACCACAGCTGCACAGGCACAAGACACCCAGGGTAACAAGGCCTGGGCGAACCCCAAAACATCATTCATGCACAATCACAGAAGAAATTGTTGGCCAGTAAGAAATCACCTAAAGGCTTTTCTTTTTTTTTTTTTTTAAGAAGTTTTCCTTGGACAAGATTAGCTCTGGTTTAGTTATTAATGTGAGTTAGATTATTTAAAGTCGTTTTTAAGTTGCAAGTAAAACTCAGTTTTATTTTCAATTACTAGAAGTAAATTACTGTTATTTCCTCTCTTTTCAACTTTTCAGTTGAGTAAAATTTCACATGCCTAGACTTGTTCTATTTACCTCATATTCAGCATGGATTAACTTCTGCAACACATTGTTTACAATGAAAATTCTATGAGAGGTGACAAATCAACTAATATCTTCATACTAGATTAATATGGGTTTAGACATAGCTTATTCATAGTTTTATATGAGCTGTAATTACAAAGAACTTTTTTTGTGGTGCTGATCCTATAGTCATAGGGTGGGGTGGGGTGGGGCAGGGCAGGGGGAGGAGAGCCATGAAAATGTAGCAGAAGGAAAAGTACACCAATTAAAAGTTGCTTTAATCAGTTTGGAAAAATAACTCCAGTGAAGTTAAAAAAACCAAACTTCTGGATCCTCCTCATCTTTGAAGATGGGACAACATTCTCAGGTAAACATAACTAAAATTTCACTACAGGTTCAAAATCTTCTACTCAAATAAAGATTTTAATACTGGTAAAAGTACCAAAATGTATTCAATAAGAAAGGAATCTAGTTATCTATTGGCTGCATTTCATATCTACAGAAAATACATGAAGGGACGTAAAAGATTTAATCAGCATAAGTTTGGAATGACTGCATTGCTCACGAGTGGGTAAGTCACAAATGCAGGGTCGCTCCAGATGGATGCACTGTTACTGGGGTTCACCCTTTGTTAAATAGGTTTGCAGCTTGGGGATGCTTTTGGATCCTCAAGTGCAGTAGGAATCTCAAATTGTGCAAGTGACCAGAACTCCCTAATTCTCACTCCCCTAATCTAATTCCCCTCAAAGCGCATCTGAACAGCAGCCAAATTAAATAGCTGTGCCTTTCAGCATGCTCTGAGGAATTGTTCAACCCAGGAAAAGCCCTGTGGCAGATCTCTGAGAGTATGCTAACCGTGGTGGAACAGGTAAGGAATCAACACTAGATGTCTAAAGAAGGTTTGAATACTTCTATACATACCCTAATTTGGGGGTCTCTGGGTATGGCAGCAGTACAAGAAAAATCCCAATGGAATAAGACCACCTGAAAAAACTTCACTTATTTGGGAGAAAGTCTGCCCCCTGTGGCAAACAGCTGGCTTCTCCCTCGTGAGTCTTGCACTTTTGCCTCTCTTAGTGGGCCAAGGCGTCGCCAGTTACCCCATCTTCCCAGGGAGGGGGGTAGGTACCCTGGCTCACCCGCTCCTCCGGGTCCCAGCCCAGGGGTCCTCTGAGTAGCAGCTATGTGCTGCTGGCACTTTACTTGCAGCTGCAGGCTTTTCCCCTGGGCTTCTTTCCCCCCTCTGTCTTTCTGGCTTCTTGAGCCCAGTACCTTCCTCAGGACTCCACCTCTCTCCCACACACCGCTGTACTCCGTTCTGTTCTTCTCCACGACTCCACGCACCACTGTACTCCACTCTGTTCTTCTTCACAAACTCCTCTGCTCACCACACACCTACTCCTTCAACTCCCACCCTGCCTCTCAGGAGTAGATGGTTTTTAATCAGGCACCTGGGTGGGGCCTTAATCGATGTCAGCTGACCCTAATTACTCTTTGGCTAGTCTATAGGGAATAAAGCCTGGATCATTCTAGCACTTACATAGCACTCTTCTAGAACTTTCCCAGTGCCCTCTGCCCTTACTATACCACACCCCCTACAACTGCAAGAGGCAAAAGGTCTGGCCTTACTGGCCTAATCCGGGATAGGGTGGAGTCCTTTCAAAGTTCCAATACAAAAACAGAGGCATGCTCAGAGAAATAATTAAGGAAAACCACCTGGTGGCCAAGGCAGACTTGCAAGCAGCTGTTAACACCTTTGACACCACAGCCAGGTCTATGGGCACAGTGGTTACAATGCACATAACATCTTGGTTCTAAGCAATGGACAATCCTAGGAAGGTAGAAGCCAGGGCCGAGGCCTTTGGAGGACATAGAATAATTTGGCAAGCCACCTGACAGCAATTTGTAGGTGGCTTGCCAAATTATTAATTATCCTTAAGAGAGGCCAAGGCCAACACATGCTCCTTAGGGATTTATGCCTTAGCCCCCTACCACAAGCCACAACATCTCTAGCCCCAGTCAAGATCACAATGTTGTCCTAACATCCCAAGCGACCAGAGTACCATATTAAGAAAGAAAGAAAAAAATGAGGTGCCCTCCTCCTCCATGGCAACACATGCCACTCCTTTGACATGTCAACAAATTTGACAGGACTATTGGGAGCTGCATATGATCCAATCCAGAGAGCATAATCTTTGGAAGCCACCTCAACCCATTCCGCCAGTTGTGGTCTGCCAAAACAAGCAACAGAGGGGGCGGTAGAGAACCATTACTCATGGTTATGCTATCCAATTCTGTTATTCACTCCCCCACATCCCACTTCATGGGTTTTTCTGTCAAGAGCCTATAATAGACAGAAGCGCCTTCATTACTTTGCCTAGGAGCCATAGAGGAAGTTTTCTAGAGAAGGGGCTTCTGTTCCTTTTATTTCCTCATCTCAAAGAAGAAAAGGAGCCTACATCCTATCCTAGGCATGAGAGGAGTCAGCTACATACACCATCTCAGTTAAGGATGATAACAGTTGCCTCCATCATGCAATCTCTTCAAGCTCAAAGCCATGGCAGGATGCATACTTCCATATAGCTATCCATCCAGCCCACATGATGTACATGAGATTGACAGTGAAGTCTTTACCAATATAGAGTACTGCCCTTTGGACTTTCTGTGGCACCAAGGGTATTGAGAAAATGCTTGGCAGTGTTGTCAGCACATTTAGGAAGGCAGGAAATCTGTGTCTACCCATGCCTGGGCAATTGGCTGATCTGGGGCAGGTCCCAGCAGGAGACAGCGAAGACCCTGAAGACTGTCCTCTCCCTGTTCTCCCAATTAGGACTCCTTGCAGACTATGAGAAATCGTCTCTTAGACCATCAGACAATGCAGTTCATAGGAGCAATGATCAAGCCTCAGTCAACAAGAACTTATTTGTCAGAAGACAAGTTCCACCCCTTCAGTTACTAGCAAGGGACCTAAGATTGAACCTGACATCAATGCATATATGTCTGGGGCTGGTTGGCCACACATCAGCTTGCACTATGTGACTCTGCTTGCCGGATTTAACCTGTAGCCCATTCAACGATAGCTGAGATCTCTGTACTCCCTGTCCAAATAACCACATGACCCAGAGTCAGCATGTAAGAATTCACGTGGTGGCTGGACCAGAGAGTTTGTGGAAAGAGTTAAGCCTACCAGGCTGAATGACCAAACTTCAACCTTCAAAAACATATTGAAAGGAAATACAAATGGTAATCAGAGCCATTCACTGTAAAATAGCTAGGACTTCGAAGTTTAAACTTATATTGGTAAGAATTTGGAAGTAAATAATGGCTAAGTATGTCTGTATTTACCTACTATCCTGTTAATAATTATCAATATAACCAAATAGTTCCTGTTTGTCATTATATTTTGTTAATTTAGAAATCAAAAGAAGATATTAACATTTAAATGAAACTTGAATGTAGTAATGTCGTCGTTTTTTGTTTCTCTTTGAAGCTCTGTGAATGGCAGTAAATTACCAATTGCCTTGTGCTAATGTAGGTAGTTATTGGTGTGCATAGGAAATAAGGGGTTTCTATTTCAAAGCCATGGCAAGCACCTATTAATTGCTCAAGGAGATACCTGCTATCAAGAAGATATCAATAAGCCTTGTACCAAGGATCTATAAAAGGTCTCTATGGCCCCAATTCTGTCATCTTAGATCTGCCTGGATTTTCATCAGGCGGAGTCCAAGTTGTAAGGGTAAGATTTTCAGCTCCAGCTGAATTGGCCTGCTAATTCTCATGGGAGAATTGAAACACTTTACAAATGGACTATCTATTGGATTATAACCTGTGAAACTGATCCTGAAAGAACTTTTGCAACTCAACTTACCATCTCTACTATGAAACTGACCTATGGACTTAATTCTCATCTGTAAGTATAATGATCTTCTAACAAATACACTCTTATTAATTAAACTAAAAAATTATTTTAAAAAGAAAAGAATTAGATATATACATGTATTTGGGTAAGATCTGAAATATTCATTGACCTGGTATATAATGTGTCTGGTCTTTTGGGATTTGTAGAAGTTTTCATCTGATGGACAAGATTTTCATAAATCCCTATCATATTTGACTTGGCTGTTTGGGTTGAAGCTAGAGGGCTGGATGGCTTTAAGGGAACTGCATTTTTGGCTTCTGGATAACCAGTAAGGTAATGAGAAGCTTTATTGTTGCTGACTTTTAGAAATAACCAGCAGTATTTGGGGGTGTGCCTGCCACATTCTTTGCAGTTTTGCCCTAATTAAGCTATCTCAGTGTGGCTTCCCTAGAGGCCAGTGTTACAGCTTATGAAAGGGGGTTCCCACTCAACCGTCCCCTCACAATGACAACTGCACTGATGCTTCAGACCATGTTGGGTGCCCATCTGGACCATCTGCAGATGCAAAGCACCTGGTCTCCAACAATTTGAAGCTGCATACGAATGTCCTGGAGCTCAGATCCATGGTGCAGGCTGTGATGGACATGTGTCAATAGCAAATAAACAAGCAAGCGCGCAACAAAGCATCCCCTTTTTTCCAGAAAGCCATCAGGCTATGAATTTAATGTCATCACCACAAGGTAACCCCATTAGCTCTGCACTTTCCAAGTATCAGCAGCAACCTGGCAGACTTCCTAAGCACATGTGGTGATCAACCATGAATGGTCACTACAGACATCCATTAAGGCGCCAATATTTTGCCAGTGGGGGATTCCCACAATAGATCTGTTCACCACAGAGGACAGCACAAAGTGCCTGAGCTTCTGCTCCAGAGAGGGCATGAGACTAGGCTCCTTTCCAGTTGTCTTTCTGCTACAGTGGTCTTCAGGCCTCCTATTCACATTTCTACTGATCCCCCCAGGATGCTATCAAGAGTCAGACAAGACAAGGCCACACTGATTCTGATAATTCCCTATTGGCCGCACCCCCATTTGTCTCCCAATCTTCCTAGACATGATATCCCAGAATTAGAGTCAGATATTGCACCCGAACCCACAGTCATTGCACCTGATGGCTTGGTTGCCGTTTGGTTGAGTACCAGTGACAGAGATTATTCTCAACAGGTTCAAGAAATTCTCATACAGATCAGGAAGCCTTCTACTAGGAAGACCTCCTTCAAATGGGAATGATCCTCCATATCGACAGCTCAGCATGATCTGATACCACAGATCCTCAACTAGCTGCTAGACCTTAAACAAACTGGATTGGTGTTTAGACCTCTCAAAATCCAACTTGCAGTACTATCAGTAAGCTGAACTCTGATACAGTTATACTCTGTCTTCTCACATCCATTGGTATCACATCCTCAGGGTCCTCCCGCATGCCCATCCACCAATTAAAGAACCAATTACAGTGGCTCTCTGTACCTCAAAGTATCATCTTGGAACCTCCATATTCATCACTGTCATATAGTTATGATATGTTTTGTACAAAATATGCCTTGTACATATTGAGGCATATTTAAAATGAGGTATCATTTTAAAAATCTTAGTCTATTGAATATAAATATCCTATTGGATTGTATGTGAAGTTATGAAGTATTGCTATATGTATTAGTGAAATGCATTATGAGGTTTGAAACCCCCGCAACCAGCCTTTCTGTTACAACAAAGGAGTAGCTATCAATAGCCAGATGGTCATTAATGGCTCATCAACACACAATCCACTCTCCCAGAGACTTGTCAGAGAAGGCATGTACACAATGGAGACTGCTCAACCAACTGGGACTACATGTCATATCAAGGATCTTTCTAGCAGCTGGAAGAAGGTATAAAAAGAGAGACAGTGACATCAGCACTTGTCCTCCCCCACACACCCCTATTCGCAACACCTGGAAACATGTCTACAAGACAAAAACTTTGAACTGCAGGAAGTTTGGTCCCAGGATGGTAGTTAGTCCCAGCCTGTGTATTGAGGAATTGTATCACGTTTGCCTGTTGGGTTGCTCTTTCTGTATATTTCTAGAATTTGGCCTAGGCATTTACTTCTCTTCCTTTATAGTTTGCATTTTGAAATCAAACAGCTCCCAAATATTTTTGTCCTTTATCAGTCTCCTTTCATGGGAACTGTGATACTTGAGCAGACCTGAGGTCAATCTAGTCCAGCATTTTGTCCCTGATAGTGACTAGTGTCAGCTGCTTCAGAGGAAGATGAAGGAACAGAGTAGAAAGGTGGAGGATAATCTGCCCTCCATATTAGATCTCATGGGGATCTCTAATAGTTAAAGATTAATTTAAGACCTAAAGCATGAGGCCAAATGTCCCTTCCAGAAATTGTTATTAATTTGGATAACTCTAGATATGCTTTATCCATATATACATCCAATCCCTGGTTTATGCTAAATTTTTTGCCTCATGAAGCAATGAGTTCCACAGTCAAATTATACTGTATGTGGAAAAAGTATTTTTTGTTTTGTTTTTAATTTCCTACCATTTAGTTTTATTGAATGTTCCCTAGCTCTTATCTGCAGCTTTGTTGTAGTTGTGTTGGTCCCAAGATATGAGGGAGACAAGGTAGGTTAGGTAATAACTTTTATTGGACCAACTTCTGTTGGTGGAAGCTCCCAATTTATCTTCTCTAGGGAATTTGTTTAAAAAAGTACATACAGCAGCTACCTAATGAGCAGAGATCTTTGTTCAGTTGTCTACAATGACACTTAAGATAGTGGACTCACCGCCTTTTGCAACCTCTTGTGTCAGGATGAAGTTCTTCATTGCCTTGTCTCCAGCACCTCCTATAGGCTATCTGCCTCTCTGCAGGTCTTCCATAGCTCAGCCCGCCAGCAAATCACAACAATCAGTCCCCTTTCAGGACAACAAAAAGGTACAATTGAAAGTTCATTAGACATCCCAAAACAGAAGAACCTTCTCCCATAGCCCCACTCCTATTCCAGGGCCTATCATTTGGGGTCAGTCTTCAGCCTGTGACAAAGCTCTTCTTGCACCTCAGTGGGTCCAGCACTTCCTTCGAGTAGTAGGTCAGGGAACTGCTTCACCATTTAATGTTATTCCACCCGGTAGTGGTGGGGAAGGATAATACAGCCTCTCTAAGATGGCCGCTGCCTGCTGGCTCCCAGTCTTGTCTCTGGTTCTCACAGATCACTGCCTCTTCTCTGGGGCCCTTGCCCCTTCCCTGAATGACTGGTAGATGGTGGGGGGGCCCAGTCCCACTCTCAACTTCAGGCCCCAACCCAGGAACCCTATAAGTAGCAGTCTTGCACTGTGGCTTCAGGAAAGCTGCTAGCTTCCCTGGGTTACTTCCCCTTGCCCATTGACTTAATGTCTGGACCTTGCTCGGACAGAGGCTCTTCCTGGCCTCTTTGGCCGGGGAGACTATTGACATCTGACAGTCCCTCCTTGTTCTGTCATCTACTACTGTTGAGAATAGCCTAACTCCATCCTCCCTGGAACCCCCTTTCAGGTAGTTAAAGGCTGCTATCAAATCCACCCTCATTCTTCTCTTTTGCAGACAGATCTATATTCCTCTTCTGGCAGGGTTTTTCCATCCCCCAGGGTTCTCTTCTGCCAGCATTCCGCTCCTAAACCCTCCTGGTTTCTGACTGTCTTGCCTGCTCACACAATCTATGATAGCTCACCTCACTCTCACAACTCTAGCCACACCATTTCTCTGGAGGAGAAGCTTTTAACAAGTCCTGGGTGGGGCCTTGATTGGCTCCCAGTTGTGTTAATTAACCTAGAGTAACCCCTGCTCAGTTACCAGGGGAAAAGGGACTTACTGAGTTGGGGCTGATATATTAGCCTTCTAGCACTCTCCAGTAGCCATCTAGTCTGACCCTGTCACAAGCCCCATCCAGTATTCCTTCCATTGGGCTTGCATACCCCTTCCTCAAGGGCTGATTGGGGAAAACAGGCCTACCCTCTACTCTGGGTTCCAGAGTATTAGGCAGCTAAGTTTGCTTCCTCAGACATGCTGCTTTTCCACAGCCTGTGCTTAACACAGATTCCCTTCAATTCTCAAGTCTCCAAGAACTGAAGGGAGCCTCTTCCTAGCTTTTCCTTTTCTCTACCACCTCTCTTCTACCCTTCTTAGACTCTACTGAGTGTTTTTATTGACCTAACCTCAGGACCTCCTCCACAGGAACCTAACCTAGTCTTTGTGAATCCTCCTACCTGGCTTCTGACCTTTTTACACCATATCTTAAGGCTTTTCTTTTTCCCAGCAGCCTGACCTGCTTTTTGTGGGTTCCACTCTACAACAAAGCCCTATCCCCTTTCTACAATCTCTCACTTAGTCAAGTGCCACAGCTTCTTCTTATAAGGGCCAAGTGCCTAATGATCTGCAACTAGTTCCAATCTTCTCTGGCCAGAAGGCAATTACTCAGTCACTGTTGCACTCATTGGCTCATAACCCTTTGTCTCACAGGTGATGTGACTAAACCCTACCATAGACAACCAATTCTGTTTCTTGAATTGATACAGTTAATTTAGAACCCTCTAAAGTGTAGGAGTATTTTCATTTTGTTATTCAGATACACATTACTTGGCATTCATCTTGTTAGTTTATTCTTTCTTGAGTTTTAATATATTTAAAGTGGTTTATTGTGTTCTGACTTCATCTGAAGCCTGCTTTTTAAATGTATTTTCTTGTTAGTGCAGTTTAATTGAAATAGCATTTGTGCCCATTCTTCTCTTATTTTATTTGTATATTTTTATTTTAGTGGTGACATTGTTTTCATTCTGAATTTCCAAAAGAAAATACAATATGGCAGTTTTATGGCCCACACTACTGGTAATGCAATGAGGAGTCTTTCAATAATGTGTGACAGACTGAAGTTTAGCACAAATTGGTAGTAATTAGGACTGGGCAAACTAGATTAGATAAACATCCAATTCAAAACCATAGCATATCAATCAAACTGAATCTTGACTGAGCCTTTCTGAACTTTGAAAATACGTTTACGGCCAAGTTCTGTAGTCCAGCTCATCTGTGCTTGCTATGAGACTTTGGGTAGGTAGAGGGGTAAAGGCAGCTATAAGCCACATTTGCATCCCCTAGGTTCTACGGCTGGCTCAATATCAGCCTGGTTCCCAATGTAGATTAGAAAAGTCTTAGGGCCTGAAGGGATTCTAGGAGCTAAGAATTTCTAGCCATAAACCAGGGTTAGGGGAATGGGACTCATAACCAAAGATTCCAGTAGGCAGGAGGAATCCTCAAGTGACTAGGAAAACCCAATTCAGGTCTGCTTTGTACCATCAGAATGGCACAAAATAAGTCCAGAGAATCTGGCTATTAATTTTCCTTTCCATGTGTCTCTTTACTTCCTGTGAGAAATTTAACAGAGAACTAGTTTAAATTTTACTTTTGGAGTCTATTATTACTTTCCTATCATGTTACACTTCCCACTTTTATATTATTCACTGTATTTCAGCCAGATACAATACATTACTTTTCTGGGAGGCTGAATTATCTATTCAAATTAAAATATATTCCTAATTAGACACAACCGAAGTTTGATCTTTGCATCATTCTGTAGATCAGAATTGGATTTGTCCTATTGCCGTGTTTAGTTCACACCTTGTATCGTTTTACTGCAAAGAGAATAAGATTTTACATGCTGAATAATGATGCATTAAATTGGTGGCAATGGGATGTTGTGCCATTGCAGGATTACATTTTCACAGAGGTGCAAAGAACTCTCACGCAGAAAACCTAGCAAATAATTGGGTATTGTATGTGGGTGTTTTTAACCAAGGTTTTGAGGGATTGGGAAATCCCACCCCCCGTGAATTGCTCAGTCTTCTCTAGTCTCAACTAACCTAAATAATAGTATCAGCAGCAAGTTTTGCCAACTCACTGGTTAGCACCTTTAATCATCAATGAATGTACTAATGAACACCCAGTCTTGACACACAGCCTTGGAGCATCCCACCTTTTGCCATGTTGAAAATTAACCTTTTGATTCCTACACTCACTTTTCTCTCATTCAGTTTGTGATCACTGACACAACTTTACCACTCATCCAATGATTTCTAAGTTTCCTTATTAGCTTCTATGTTTTTAGCTGTTTTCTAGCTTTTTGAAAATCTAAATAAATTATATCAATTGGTTCTCTTTTATAGTCCAGCTGAATTCCCACTTCCAAAATGTACTTTATCTAATCCTGAGAAAAATTCAACACTTGTAAATTATATTTACTTGTTCTTAATAACAATAACAGAATTGATGCTATGTCTGGCATTTATGTCAGTAAAATGAGTAGTATTAAGTGTTGCCCTCAGGAATCCCAGAACATTGAATGGTTTCCAGTAGATGATGTGTCTGAGGACAGTTAAAATTGTTCATCGCACACCTGGTCTGTCTGGAAACTGGGACTTCAAAAGTTTTGGAATGTAGCAGCGTAGGAGGTGCTAGACTACAGGTCAGGGAGCATTTCTGGCCACTGGAAGAAGTGTAACCTCTTTGGGAAAAAAGTATCATCCTGTCCCATCCCATCCCACCCAGCCTGCCTTCCCACTGCTAAAAATATTCTGTTCTCCAGACCTACAGGAACTGGCAGTGAAGAGATTGGGTCAGCTGCGAAAGCATATACATGTGATCTGTGAGATTTTTCTGGCAAAGGGAAGGCAGAGAACATGTTGAGGGTAATAGAGAGGAACAAGCAGCAGAAGAGGCTGAAACTCTGCGGCTGGGATTTGGAAATGGATTAGAAAACTACGGATCTGATTTAGCAAAATATCTAAGTGCATGCTTACGTGCTTTGCTAAACAGGGTCTATGCAATAGTTATGTCTCCTGCATTGTGGATAAGTGGAACCACAGTTAAGAAGAAGTTTATGGGGAGTGATTAGGTGTTAAGGGAGAGTAAAGTATGCCCATTATGCAATCTTCTGAGTCTTGTTTTCTGAGAGTTAGGTTTAAGTTGACTTCCATTCACTGTTTAGCTTTTCATCTTGAATTGACATTGCATTTCACTGTAACATCTACTAGAACCTGTGTTTGCAGCAGTAATATCAGTGGCAAGGTGATTTGAACAAATAGTCACTATTTTTATCTTTCAGAATTTCAGTCTTTCTACATTCTCAGCACACACACTTGCATTTGCTTAACAGCAACGTTCCTGTCTATACAGAATATAATTGGTTTAGCAAATCCCAGGAGGACGACAATTAACATCATGGCAACAGTCCTTGTCAAGGGAGGTCATACTTTTTGCTTGTACAGAAAAAAGTATTTTCAAACTTTGAGTGTTATATTGCTCCTTAAGAAAGTTTCTGCCATAGAAGGACATGATAGTGTTAAAGCAGTGTACCTTTTACCTTATCTGAGACAACCTACCACCTGGCATCAGTATCCAATATCAGTTGGACGGGAAGCTCTTCAATCTTGGTCTGCTTCTGGGCAAAAACAAAACTCACCACCAAGGACATCCATGACCTTCAGTTTGCAGACAACTGCTGCATGATGGCTCACTCTGCACAGGACATGAAAGCAATGCTAGATCTCTTCAATGCTTCGTATAAGAGTCTTGGCCTGTCCTTGAACATTGCCAAGATGAAGTTCCTCCACAAACCTCCCCTAGGCCAGCTGAACATCCCTTGTGCCATCAATGTAAACAGGGAGGCTCTGGTGTACATGGAGCACTTCCCGTATCTCGGCAGCCATCTCTCCCAATGGGCTACCATTGAGGAAGTCCAGCACTGGCTCATCTGCACCAGTGCTGCCTTCTTTAAGCTGTGACAACATGTCTTCAAAAACAGAGACCTTTGGAAGTCGATGAAGGTCCTGATTTATAAGGCTGTCATGCGGACCACCCTCCTCTACTGCTGCGAAACCTGGACTGTCTACCGATGGCAGATCAAGACTGTGGAGAGCTTCCGCCAGTGATGTGTGTGTTAAATCTTAGGAATCAAATGGGAGGACCACCAGAAAGGTGCACATGTCCTCCATGAAGCTGTGTACACAAGCACTGAAGCCTTGCTCTTGAAGAATCAACTCTGGTGGACGGGCCATTGCGTCTGGATGCCTGAGAACCACCACCCTCACCAAGTTCTTCTTGACACGAGGGACCAGTGCCACCTCCGACCTTTTATCTTAGTTGTGTGTGAAAACAACAATGTTGTACATTGCTGTAATTGTGAGTTACAGTTGAAAGAAGATTAGAAGCTAAAACATATTAGATAAACACATGTAAATACAGTAAGTTGAAAGTTGCTACAGGGGCATATCCTTTTACAGACGTGTATGGTTGGTGACCTCAGGATATTTCTTCTAACATTTGAGGATTGTAGTTTACATTAACTATATTTCAGTAAATAAAGATTATAATCCTTTATTTCATGGGTTTTATGTACATTGCTTGGCCAAGTCTTCATTCTTTTGGGCTCCAGCTCATCATTTCAATGGTGGCTATTTTTTATTGTAGATAATGATTGGAGGGAATTACAGGTAAGAAAGACCCATCTACAGTAAGTTTGTTCTATGCTGTCCATCTGTCACAGATAAAGCTTTATCTTGTAATCTTAGAGAAAGGTATTTAGTGACTAAAGAAGCTGGTGTCAGCTGTTGATTTATCTATGCAAAATAAATGTGAGGTTTCAACACTCTTTTCAGTAGCCACGTGTCCACTTGACAGAAATCCTCAACATATCTGGTGCCCCTGCACTAACTGACATTCTTGTTGGCAGTCACAAAAGAAACATCCAGGATTAACAGGGCCATGATAAACAAACTATCTAAACTCTTAGAGACAGTCTGTAGAGCAGCATGGGCCACATTACAAGACAGTCTGAGAAAGCTTGCATTGCCTGCTTTCTCAGGAGGAGTGTACACTTCCAAACTATCTGGAACTTTTTATAGAGGATACCAAAAATCACCCATGTACTCTCAAACCAAACCCCCTCAATGGTATTATTGTATTACCTTTTATTTCAACAGATTTGGATTCCTACAGTTTGGATTCCTAAATTCTTATCACTTATTATAACAGCATTTAAACAGATCATTACTGAAAAAATAAATTTTGTCTTCTTGCAATCAAGAAATGGTGATCACATAGGTTTATTATTTGACCTAGGAACTTCACTATAAATGAGTCAGGAAAACAAGTATTACATATGAGTGAAAGCCTGCTCACAATGACGTCAAGGGGAATTTTGCCATAGTTTTCAATGGACTGGGGATTTTACCCACTGGGTCTAATGCCTCATACTCTTTGTAGTCATTAACATCTGTGTAAAGTGAGTGCTGAGTAGATGTAAAATGCTACATTCATTTGACACTCACTGTGCACAGGTATAAATGGCATACAAGGTGCAAAGAAAGGATTCAGTGAAAAGGCTTTTCTTTAAAAGTTTATTTTCTGCTAGATTCCTGAAAGGTGATCTGGTATAAATGTTGTGTGCTTTAGTTACTGGAAATCAAGGCCAAGATTTTCCTTTCAAAATAAGATCCTAAAGTTAGGGTTCTAAATCTAGAACTTGTTAAAGAGTCTAATCAAACATTATTTTCAACTGAAAATGTTTTTATGACCAAAAGAGAAGGTTACTCACACCCACTAACTGAGGTTCTTTGAGATGAGTGTCCATATGGATGCTCCATTATAGGTCCAGCAGAACTCTCTGTATCTGGGATCGGAGATCTTCATTAGTAGTGCCTGTTGGACCACACATGGCTACCTTCCCATCTCATAACATTAGTGACATATATGTGCAATCCAATGGCCCTCCAGTTTCTTCTCTACCACAGAGCTTATCTTTCAGCTCCGAAGCAGAGGATAGGTAGAGGACTACCAATAAGGACACACATCTTGAAGAACTTCAGTTACTACAGAGGGTGAGTAACCTTCTTTTCTTCTTCGAGTGATGTCCTTATGGGTGCTCCACTGTATGTGACTATAAAGCAGTGCCCTTAGCTGGAAGGCTGGGGATTCACAGCAGCATTTAATGTGGATGATAGGACAGTCTGTCCTAGTAGAGTATTTGATGTTGCGTCATGAATATTAGTGTAGTGATGGCTAAAAGTGTCCACTGATGCCCAGGTGACAGCTTTGCAAATGTCAGCAATCAGGACATTGTTGAGAAAGGCAATCAAGGTGGAGACAGAGTGGGTGGAATATAGTTGATTTCAAGGAGGGGGGTTGTCTATTGTGTAGTTGGTAGGCCAGGTGTATACACTGTGAGATCTGCTTGGAAAGGCGTTGCTTAGAAATGTCTTCAGCTTTTGATCTTTTGGCCATCGATTGGAATAAGTGTGGCAGCCATCTGAAAGGTTCAGTTCTGTCTAGGTAAAAGGCATCAGGTAAAATACTCATCTGAAGTCCAGGATGTGTAATGCCACCTTCTGCTGGTTGCTGCATGGTTTTGGAAAGAAGCAGGAAAGGTGCATAGTTTGGTTTAGATAGAAAGAGGATGGTACCTTGGGTAAAAATTTAGGATGTGGACATAATGTAACCATGTCTTTATGAAAAATTATGTAAAAGGGGTCTGAGTGCTCCAGTTTCACTGACCCAACAGGCAGAGGTGATAGTGACAAGAAATACTGTTTTCATGGGTAAGTGAATATAACAGTTGTGGTACGCCAGCCCCCCTTTCTGGCGCTCGCCCACTGGTGACAGTCTCTGTAGGCAGTGGGGCCTGAGGTAGTCCCACCTCAGTCCAGGTAAGTCTCTGGATCTTCCCCTCTCTTTGGCCACTCCCTACAGGGCAAGCAGGTGCAGGCCTTTCTGTAGGCCTGAGGGGCTGTCTCCCCAACCTCACTGGGGAGGGCAGCTAGCCTGTTTGTGCCAGTGGCTTCTTTCAGTGCTAGGAAAATGGTGGACAAGGTAACCATCTGAAAGCATTGCAGTTTGATAAACTTCTTGAGGTTTTGATGGTCTAGGATCAGTCTACTCATCAGATTTATTTTGGATCAGAAAATAATGGGAGTAAAAATCTTTCCCTCTGTGCTGGGATGGGACCAGTTCTATGGCTCCCAGTTGCAGAACTTGTTTATTTCTTCTAGAATGTGTTCGTGAGAAGGGTTCCTGAAGTGGTTGTTGTGACTGCAACAGGCTGAAGCTTCTTGGGGTCTCGATCACACCTTCAAAATAGTTGTTTGCCGAAGGTGTATGAGTGGTAGCCCCTTGAGGTGTTGAATGTCTGCGCTTGGTAGGCGACTTCTGTTGACTATGTACTGTCATCCTGTCAATGAGGAGTGATCGGCAGTGGTCAGGATCACAGGGGAGACTGGAATTTCCCAGTTTGTCTCTTCAGTGCTGTCATATAAATGCTGAAAGAGCAGTGAATTTCTACCTTCTTATGGAGGCTGGAGTGATGCAGCCATGACACCCATCTTATGACTACAGCATTCGCAATGGAATGGGCAGCAGTATCCATGGAATTTAAGGAGGCTTTTAAAGTTGTATGGGCCAAGATGTGTCCTTCTGATACGAGTGCAGGAGCTGCTCCTTCTTGTCATCAGGAAGATCTTGGCAGAGTTCCTGTATCTTGGAATAATTTGCATAGTTGTATTTGGCCATGACAGCTTCATAGTTGGAGATGTGAAATTGGAGAATAGAAGTTGAATAAGCCTTGTGGACAAATAGATCCAATTGTTTCCAATCCCTGTCATAAGGGGTGGATCTAGGTTAGTATTGGTGGCCCTTTTCGTGCACAACATTTACAACTAAGGAATTTGAAGTGGGGTGACAAAAAAAAATTCCATATTTTTAGCAGGGAGGTAATATTTCTTGTCTGCCCACTTGCAGATTGGTGGGATGGATGCTGGGGTGTGTCAAAACACCTTGACCAGGTCGAGGAGGGCCTCACTGATAGGGAGGACTATTTTGGGTGATGATATATATGCAGGATGTCGAGCAATTTATGCTGTTGTTCTTTCACTTCCTTCTAAGGAATCTGGAGGGAGTCTATTATCCAATAGCTACTGGAAGTGTTTAAAGTCATCTGCTGACATAGGAAATGGAGGAAAAATAGCCTCATTGGGGGAAGAAAAGGAAAAATGCAGTAGTGGTGTAACCTCCTCCTCCAGTTCTTCTGCCTTGTCTGCTGTCGGGAATAGCTTGGTCTCTGGTGGTCAAAAGACAGATGGGGATGGCAAATATGTAGGCCTTTGGCTTTGTTCTATGGGAGGCTTCCCAAACTGCAATCTCTACATGGCCTATAGATCCAGTATGGCCAAAGTAGGGTGAATGGCACATGGGGTTACATCCACAGTGGTCCATAGCAGAGACCTGGGTTGGTTGGGGGTTTCAGATAGTAAAGATGTGTAAATTATGTATTTTGTGACAGTCCCAAATGTAAGCGATGGGGTAGGGTAGATCTCCTCTTCTTCCTTGTCTACCTCTCTGAGGTAGGGTGATGCCATCCTAGGAGGGAAAGGGAACAGTGCTGTGACTCCACAGAAGAGGACAGAGGCATAGGGAGCCTCTGAGTAGTGGTGTCGACTCAGGCAGGTAATAGACGAGCAGATCTTTGGGGTGTCTGAACTTCTGGGGAGGAGGAAGGACCATCAGCCCCAATGGATGCATCAGTGCCAAGGGAGAGGTGCATTCTCTTGAGCAACCAGCAGATACAGTTGAGGACTTACTCGTTGCTGAGAGTTTGCTCAATGCCAAAGGTGTAGTTGGTGCCCAAGGACGCATCGGTGCTGAGAGCTTGGGTGGTGCCACATATTTTGTGGGTGCCAAAAATACGTCAGAGCCGATAGAGCTGCCAGTGTTGATGGTTTTGTTGGTGCTGTGGCAGCTAAAATTGTTCTGCTCGGTGTGGTTGGCACTGTTGTTGAAGGTCTTGTGCTGCAGTCTACAGTGTTAAGAGACAGTGCTGATGCTTGCAGGTCCACCCGTTTAGGATCTTTACCTGGTCCTGGAACTGGAGGTACTTGGATGGTCCCTGAAGCTATGTCTTATCCCCAAAGATGTAGAGGCTACTGCCTAATAGGGGATGGTGTTCTGGTAGGCAGTTTCTCAGAGAGTAATGAGTCAGCCCATTTCTTTCTGTCAGCACTAGAGAGCCAAGATTTCCTCTTAGGACAGAGCAGTTGAGGGTCAGTGGATAACCTAGCGGAGCATGAGAGCCATGTGTGAGAAGTGTCAAGGCCAGGGTCTGATGCTGGATGTAATGAACTCTCTATGATGAGAAATTGCAGCCAAATGTCTTGATCTTTTCTGGCCCAGGCAGTCAGGTTGTGGCAATAGGTACACTTCTGCATGACGTGTCCCTTTCCCAGGCAAGGGATGCACTGTGGGTCACGGTCACTTACTGGAAAGGACAACTGGCAGGAAACACACCTCTTAAACCTGGGAGATCCAGGCATAAGGGTGAGGGAGAAAGTTTCTCAGTTGGGAAGTATGGGAAGTGGGAAAATGAAATCCTAACCTACGAACCAATGGGGAGGGTAAGAGGAAGAAAAACCTTTTTTTTTTTTATGGAGAGGATGATAAAGGAAAGAAATAATTATTATACTACACTAAACTAACAGGTAAGGCACTATCTAACAGCTCAATGGATAGACAAGCTCTGCTCTGGATTCCATCCCAGAACAAAGGTGGTTGAGAAGGAATGGGGGGTGGTTAAACCGCACAGCACTATATATATACATGCCGCTCATGGTGAGAAAAGGGGAGGTGTGTATGTGCAGTCCAACGGGCACCGCTAACGAAGATCTCTGATTCCAGGTGCCGGGGGTACTGTCGCACCCATAAGGATATCACTTGAAGAAGAATTGAAAATTTTCCATTTAAAAATTCATTTTGGTAGAAGTGTTTCATACATTAAAAAAAGAGAGAGAGAGAGAGAGAGAGACTGTTTCACCTCCCCTCCCTTCGCTCATGGACATTAAACCAAAATTTTGCTTCAGAAATATTTTTGGTGAAAAAATGAAAAAATGACACCAGTTTGTTCAATGGAAACAAACATTTCTTCAAAAAATATACTTACCTTTTTTGATTACCTCTGCCTAAATCCATAGTTAGAAACAATAAGTGGCTTGGTTTTCAAAAGTGCTCAGCTACCAATAAACTTCTATTGATTGATTTATGAGTCCAACTATAGTTTTCAAAATATTGAGCCAAATCTTCTGTTTAGGAGTGTGTGGTTCAAACTACTGTAAATTTAAGATTATGTTTTATGGAAATCTATATTTGTGTAAAATTGTTTCCTGTTTCTGCAGGAAGTGTAAATGATATGGAGAGTTATGTCACTTGCATAAAAAGTTCAGGCAACTGAAAATGCTTTAACAAGTTTATAATCCTACAAGATACATTGATTATCACCTTTACACTGCTGTATGCATATCAAATATATATTTAAACTTTGGACTTGCAGAGTAAAGGTATTAGCTAAGGAAAAGTGTCAGCCCCTGATTCATCTCTCACTTATACTGATGTAAACCAGCAGTAATTCCACGGAAGTGCATGGCATTATACCAGCGTAATATCAATGTAACTGAGAGAAGGATTAGGTCCACTGTGCTCAGCATAACACTACTTCAAAGTGCAATTGAGCCAAAGATGGCACTTCCTTTTTAAACTAAGACTTTCCTCTTTGAAATCTCTACTAGCATAGACATTTCATAACATGCATGGCCTACACATGGCACCTAAAAGTATATTCTCTGTACCAAAATAGATTCCAGACTCACTTTTTTCTCATCTACTTCCAAGAGAAAAAATACAAAAGTATTCATATTTGTGTGTTATGACCTTGTGTAGGACACCACCCTGTAGCCTCACTCTTTTTTTTCCCCTTGCATGGATAATCTTTTCATAGGGTGGTGAGGAAAAGGGACAGTTGCTTTCAAGTTTTCTCGCAGTGATTTCTTCTACAACTATTTCCTTTCAATCTTCTTAGTCACTGTTTATGAAATGTCCCTGTTCTTTAACAATAGCATTGTTGCTACAGCTGCACTGATTATATTTCTCTTATTTCTCTAATTCTTTGGGCTTGATACCAGTGTGGTTTGTTTTTATACATGGTAACTTGGAACAGCCTGTCATAATATTACAGAAGAGCTTGATAATATAGCTGTAATGAACACACACAACTTTTACTGCTTTTTGTCTCCCTGACTCAGTGCCTATTTTTTTTAACTCACTGAATATATAATAGAGACTGAAGTATTGGTTCCAGACAGAAACACTGGGAAATTCAGCTTGTTCATAAGCAAATTCATAAAAGGTCAGTGAATGTTTAAAATATTTCTCTGCATGGTCATGCATCATTGCACATATTTGAGACCCTGCCCTATCCGGTCTCCTATTTAAAACAAAACAAATCTCAAAGAAAAAAACTAAAATTCTTAAACATATTGGTTTATTTTTATTTTAACTTACCAAAGTCTTTGTATTCTTCTCATCTGGCCTCCAAACAACGGGCTTGATTTTTATTTACACTAAACTCCCTTTATCTCACTTGTGCAGTGCAAGGAGGCCCAAAGGTGGTGAATTTACACCTACTGTAATGCTTCTTTGCAATGTCAGACTGATGCCTTAGTGGAGACCAGCCCCTAAATATTTACAAAAATCACAATATATATAGTAAATACTTCATTTTTAAAAATTTGCCTGATTTTCAACTGGAGCCAGATACGTGTATGTATCGAACAGTAGCCAGTAGCAGTTGGCAGCATCCCAGCACGAGAACTGCACTTACTAGAATACTGTGGACAAATTGGAGAGAATCCAGTGGAGGGCAACGAAAAGGATTAGGAGGCTGGGGCACACGATTTATGAGAAGATGCTGAAGAAACAGAACTTGTTTAGTCTGCAGAAGAGAAGAGTGAGGGGGAATTTGATAGCAGCCTTCAACTACCTGAAAGGGGGTTCCAGGGAGGATGGAGCTAGGCTGTTCTCAGTGGTAGCAAATGCAGAACAAGGAGTAATGGTCTCAAGTTGCAGTGGGAGAGGTCTAGGTTGGATAGTAGGGAAAAGTTTTTCACTAGGAGGGTGGTGAAGCACTGGAATGGGTTACCTAGGGAGATGGTGGAATCTCCATCTTTTGAGGTTTTTAAGCTGCGGCTTGACAAAGCCGTGGCTGAGATGATTTAGTTGGGGTTGGCCCTGCTTTGAGTAGGGGACTGGACTAGATGATCTCCTGAGGTCCCTTCCAACCCTAACCTTCTATGATTCACTTGAACATATAAAGGAGTATGAATGGAATCTTTTTCATTTAGATTGTATCAGATAACTGCAAGTTTTAATACATGATGTACTTTACATTTTCCTTTGAAGACTGATTAGCCACTAGTGGAAGATGGCAGGTTGACAGTTCTGGACAAGTTCTGGATCTTCAGAAAAGTACAGCACAGGCAGTGGCTTCTCTGTAACTTGAAGTCTTTAAATCATGATTTGAGGACTTAAGTAACTCAGTGAGGGGTTGTGAGTCTATTACAGGAGTAAGTGGGTGAGGTTCTGTGGCCTGCCATGTGCAGGAGGTTATACTAGATGATCATGATTCATGATAGTCCCTTCTGACCTTAAAGTCTATGAGCAGGATTCCCTCATTGTCCTAAGGTGTGTTCATCTTCTCAGCCAGCATAAGATTGTGGGTCACGGCCCGATGGGTAATTCACAACTTCAAGGTTACCCCATTGCAAGTAAAAATGAGACATTCCTCTAAGAGGACAATAGCTGTGCTCATCAAAGCAGGTTTTTGACTTGGCTGGCTGGAGCACAGGGCAGCTGACAGTAGCAAGCCAGGCAGAACAGGGCATCTTCCAGCTCTGCCCTCCACTACAGATGTTATCCTGTTATGGATTGAATAAAGTTGCTGCCACTTGGCCAAAAATTCAGATGTCTGTATCTGTCCTTATTGGTCCCTGCCATTTGCAATGCGCCTCCACTTGTTTTGGGGGACTATCTCTTGTTATGAAAAGGTAGTTCAGTCCACAGCTCAGTGTTTGGTTTTTCTACTGGCAATGCCAACCAGGACGACAGAGAAGCAAACTGTGATGTGGACACTTGGCCTTTAAGTATGGAACTGAGCCTACCCAACTTATTTCACTGTGTACAGAAACAGGATTCAGACATTAATACAATCAGACAGTGATACTGGAGGTGGAGGCTGCACACTCAGGTGTCTTATGTGTTAAATTGATTTTTCTCTTTTAAAACCCAGAAGATAAGAGCTACTATGGCAGGAAATTGCTGAACACTAAAGTTGCTCTTTGGCAATTTAGTTTTGAAGGAAGATCTCAAACCAGTATAGGACATAGGTTTGGAATTTGATTGTGCACTTGATCATTAAATGTTCTCATGTACTATATGAGAGACATAGGAGGGCTCAATCGCAATTGGAGATTAGGATTGCTTGCATTATCCATAACAAATTTGTTTTATTAAAAGTGAATGAATGGCTATAATAAGACATGTCTGATGAAGAAATAAAGAATATTTGCACAAAATAAATTAGAGAAGCAGTCGTGTGTTTCATTTTAATGAATCATTTAATGATTTTCATATCCCTGTAATAAAAAATGGCAAGCTAAGTGTCAGTTTGGGTTCAGGGCCAGTCCTAGACCAAATGGCACTCCAGGCAAGGAGTGTCTTCAGCACCCTCTGCCCTCTATTTCTTAAACTTTTGAATACCTTACATTTTATTGTATTTGTAGCCCATTTCATGCATGATTTATCCTCGTCCTATAAGACGATAAATTCACACACTAGGATCTGTAAATCTGTATTTATTATACAAAGCTCCAGAACATTCCAGGAGGTGAGTGAAAAATGAGTCCACATGCGGAATACCTGAAACATTTTAGTTCAAACATTGTTTTTCTTTTTGTTGCTAACAACTAAAACAGCACCCAGAGTCTGGCACCCCAAATTGGGGGACCCCTGCCCTAGGAACATTTGGAGGAGGGTGTGGACACACCCAGGCCAGCCCCCACAGGAGGGTGGGGATGGAGTGCCACCCAGCTCTGCTCTGTCCCAAGCACTGCTTGGACCCCAGCTGCAGCCTCTGCCCTCAGCTCAGCCCCTAGACTTAACCTCTGGCTGCAGTGCCCAGCCCCTTGCCTTGGCCCACAGCCTCAGCCTCCAGGGCCCGCCACAGTCCCCAGTCGCTGCGGTCTTGCTCCCAGCCTCAGCCACAGCCCCACTCTCAGCCTCAGTCCTGGCCGCCACCTCCGCCCCAACTCCCGGCCTCAGCCCCCAGCCCTGACCGCAGCCCCGCAGCCATGACCCGCTCCCAGCCACAGCCCCTGGCTTCAACTGTGGCCCCACTCCCTGCCCCAGCTGTGGGCGCAGGGGGCGCAGAAAGAGGTAAGGGGTGCGTGCGATAAAACGTTTGGGGACCACTGGTCTAAGGGAAGTCTGTTGTAACTTGAACACCCTTCAGTCTGTTTCAAATAACATTTCCATGTTACTTTTGTGCCCATCTAACATGGATTGTCTCTGTCCCTTCATTCCCCAGTCATGTTAGCCTTTGCTCACCAACACCTCTCCTAACCAGAACTGACTAAACAGTAGATGCATGTCTGTGAAGAAAACCATGGTGATGAATGTAAATTTTATGTAAATTAAACAGCAGGCACAAACTGCATGATTTTTTAGTACAGTTTATGCAAAAATAAAAATTAAATGTATTTAGGTTGAAATCTGTTAAAAAATATGGCACTACATTCGCAAACATATTCAGAATATCCCTGAACTTAGAATCCAAAGGGAAAGAAAAGCACTATAACTCAAAAGTATGTTACAATTAAATTGTAACATAAGAACTGTGACTTCAGAATGAGATTAGATTAATTCTGGTTCTACTATTGACCAGCTGATGACGTTGGCCATGCAGTTTAATCCACCTAAGCCTTCTCCTCCTCTCTTTGGAGGTCTTGAATCTTTAGGTTATAAACTCTTTCTGGTAGGGACTGTCTGAAATTATCTGATTGTATAGTGCCCAGCACAATGGAGTCACAGTTTTGATTGGACTCTAGACTCTTCTGTAATATAAATAAAAAAATAAATAAAAATAAAGAGGCTGTGTGTGTTTTTAATGATAATACAAGACTCCTGCTATTCCATTTCATAGAATAATTATGCTCACTCAATGTAAGAAAACCAAAAAGGCTTCACTCTAAAATGAAGTTCATAGCCTGTGTGAAATGAGCTAGTGATATCAGTCTCCTAGGGGTGGCTTCATATTCAGAACACAGGCTGCTACCCTCACAACTGTGTGTACCCACCCACTAGCTGGTTTTCTTGATGGCACTTTCAGCAGAGAGCTCCAGAACTGAATGAACGGAAAGAATGAGCTACTCCTTCATGTGGATTCTCTAAGGCAGACATGAAGTGCATTGGGGTAGAGAGGAAGACAAGGTTGGGAAGCTTGCATGATTGCTGTGTCTGTTCTATGGAAAAATAGAAGACTTCATTCTCTAGAGTAGGAGTAATCAATAGGACCACGAGCCAAATCCAGACCACCAGATGCTTTAGAATGGATCATGAAAGATTTTAATGTATTTATTATTATCTTTATTGTTATTATTTTTGTATAATTTTCTCTGCAATCTGCGCCTTGACTATACCTCAACCAAGAAATTTGGACCTTGACCAAAAATAATTGTTTACCCCTTCTCTAGAGCTATAAATCCAGCACCTCCCATCATTACTACGTTTCCTCAAAAAAAAATCTATTTTCTTGCTTAAAGCATGTACAGTCTCTAAATGTACTCATATTGTAAGAGGCATGGACTTGCACCCACTTCATACAGTTCCGTGTTACAAATGGGAGATCTATTTGAGTACTTCTTTCACAGACAAACACTAATCTGATACTTGTAACACGTTAATAACATTTGAAGTAAGTACCAAATTACAGTTATAACTTAATACACATATATGTTAGGAAGACACAGCAATTCAGAACCTTAATATATTGTTAGTGCCAATGTATAGATGAGGATATTTTGCATTCTAAATGGAAATATACTGTACTCAAACTTCTGAGGTCTTTTATTAAAACAGCAGTTAAATTTAAAATATAATATTGTATAGTAAAACTGAAGTTACCTACTACTGTAGATTCACTTTTAAAAATGATTAGTGTATTTTAAAAATGATTTTGAGTATAGTTAAATTGCAGAACCAATATTTGGGAGTCTCATTCATGACATATTTACTACATATTTATTGAACCTACAGCTTTCCAGAGAGGGATTTCAGATAAAAAGCAGAATAAGTGATTTTGTACCAAACAAGTGCTGTAGGAAACACATACACAGTAACAGGTTCCTCATCTAATTTGTGGGCCAGCCACTGGAGGTGACAACACACTCTTAAAAATCAGTATATTACCTACTCCCTCACCAACCAGGACCAAAGAACATCGTGAAGCTCACAGGAGCTTAAAATCCAACAGCCGGGAGCCAAGCTGAACAAGTCTATATGTAGACTATATGTTGCAGACATCCACTACACACACCTAAGAAACCAGGACTTCACTTGAACTCCAATTCACAGGTCTCTACCACTTGTATGGGGGGAAGAAATCTCTTGTAGCTATAAGTAGTAGTAGGTCCCTTATGTACTGTGTGGAACAGCCACATACAGAAACACATGTCAGACTGCAGATGGAGAAAGTAATTTATTGGGTTGAGAATGGATACAATAAATACTGGCCTAAGCCATGGCTTGCTATTTATACTAAAAATGTTCTAATCACCAAAGAGCTCAATTAAACATTTTTCTTATTGCTTTCCATTTTTGCAAACCTTTACACTTCCTGGTTCTGTCCAACACCAGAAGCAGAAATGAAAATGTTAGCAAAGAAAGCCATTTTCAGGCCTGTCTGAAAATATCGCTAGAACATTTTCTTATGAAATTTCTAGCCTGCTTTTGCAGACCAAAGAGATTTGGAAAGCCTTTAATTGCTCAGGTTCTCATCAGAACTCAGGCTTACAACCACAAAGGAGTTTAGGCATTGTGACACTGAGCATTGCAATGCCTCACTTTTAGGAATTTAGAAAATCATGGGAATAACCCTGGGATCGACAAATCTTGAACTAGCTGCCTAGGCTCCTGTACAATGAATGGGGAGAGATAGACTCCCTAGAATGTGATCCACAAAAGCCAGTGCACAAGGTGGGGAGCTGCCAACAAGAGAGGGCTGTCCTAAGCCCCACATCTCTGACAGAGATAAGCATATAAGTCCAGGCTTCAGGGAGGCACCGATCCCTGCTAGCAATCCACAACTAAGAGCCCCTCTGCTGCAATCAAGCAACTTCGGCATGTACATCGTTTCTTACAAGAAGGAGTTAGGTACCTGCCAATACAGCTGGAGCAGGGAGAGGTGATGGTGGTGCTCGTGCCCCCCCCTGTACCTTTTAGCCTAATAGTCAGAGCACTCACTTGGAATGTGCGAGGCCCAGAGTCAATTACCCCTCTGCCTGAGGGAGAGAAAGAATTTGAACAGAGGTTTCCTACACCACACAGGAGAGTTTCTAATCACTGAGTTATGGGATATTCTAATGTGGACCTACCTCAGTCACTCCTGGATAAAGAACTGAAGAGTCACTGAAGCAAAGCAACTGGACCCCAGGGCTCCCATCTCCAACGTAGGAGCCCTAAACTTGAGGTTACAGAACCATTCTCACATGCTCTCTCTCTGTCCCAATGACTCTAAGTATTTCTCCAAAGTGGAACAGCTTCCACAGGAGAGATTGAGGAAGCCCCACCTTAGATTATCCCAGAGCCCAGGGGTTACTGCATTGATCTGGGAAACCCCTGTTCAAATCCTTCCTTCCTCTGGCAAATCAGGGAATTTAAGCTAGGTATCCTGCATCCCATGGGCTAAAAGTTATAAGGTAGGTGTCACATCCACCTCCAGCTAGATTTTGAATTGGGCCTGATCCAGTAGTTGGCCTCAGAGCATGCCTACAAGATAGATAGTCCTCCGTCCATCATCCCCCCATTTGTGGATTGTGTGAGGCTTAGAAAGGAGATAGAAGTTCAGATACCTAGAGGGAAGAGGCAGGGCATATGCTTAGAGGCAGAAATGTAGGCGCTGAGGGAACATTTACTCTTAAAACATGAGCACTGAGAGAGTTTAGGTGCCTACAGAGTTAGACAGCAGCTGAGCAGGAGTTTTGTGGATTGCAGTGGAGCCTAAAATGGGGCTTTAGCATCTTGGTCTGGAGTTTAGGCACCTAAGTACCTTTGTGGATCTGGCCTAAGCATCTAGACTTGATATTTACCCGTCCTAATGTAGGACAGAAATTCAGCTATGGGATATGAAGTTTTGTGGCTAAAGCACAGGACAGGGACCAGGAGAGCTGGATTCCATTCCTAACTTTCTACATGATGTTGGGCAACTCATGTAACCTCTCTGGCCCAGATCCTAAAACCATTATGTTGCATAGTTAATGAAGCTACTTGCAAATTAAGGCACTACTCACTGTGAATAAGAGTTCAGAATCTGTCTGTTAGGGTCAGCTTTCCAAAGGTCGTTAGGGACTCAGTTTCATCAGAGGGAGTTAGGCACCTAGATTCTTTTGAAATCCCACTAGACGCCTATAAACATACTTAGGCAACGAAATCCCTTTAAAAATCTAGCCTGTAGCTTTTTAAGTCATGATCCTGCAAACACTTATGCATGTGCTTAACTTTAAGCATGTGGATAGATTTATTCAGGTCAATGGAACTACTCATAGACTTAAAGAGAAGAAGAAAATAGGTGTTTGCAGGACTGGAGTTAAAAAGGGGATAATACATGTCCACCTAACAGTAGTTTTATAAGGCTTAATTTGTCAGTCTTTTAAAGCACTTTTTGATCCTCAGACAGAAAATGTTACAGAAGTATTATCATTTATGGTATAGCTTTTATGGAGTTGCAGGATTGTGGAAACTTAATGGGACATTATGGATTTAACAAAAGATAGACACTATTGCTATTCCATTTTTTTTCTTAATGTTACGTAATTATGCTATAGTTAATTTTATTTATAAAGGGTCATTTAATAATCGTGAAGCACGTAGCTGGAGCTTGTTGGAAAACTAAATCTGAGTGGCCCAGAACAGATTTATGTGTTTTAGTAATTGAATGTAATAAAATTAATTTAATCACATAATAAAAACTTGCTATTTTATCATGAAAGTTGCTTCTACATTATAAGGAAGGAATGTCATTTCTATCCCTATTAATGCTGAATCAGGCTCCTCTTCAGTACAAGACTATTCATATATTCATGTAACTGGCTTGGCTGAGATACAGCCCCTCCTTCCACATTACAAATGTCTATCAACAAGAAGACAAGCTAATTACTTAATATGGCATTTATAAATCAAGTCTAGATATTCCAAGCACATGACTTTTTCCCACTGAAAATGGATTCTGAGTTGCTAGATCTTTATCTTATTCTGCATTTTTGCCTCTTTTTCTCATAAACACTTACATTTTGTTTTCTCCAGAAAATGCATTAATACAAGTTTTAAAACTCTTTTCCTCATAGGTGAAAAGTACTGCACAACAATTTGTCATCACACTACAAGAAACTGCCATATCATATCTTTTACTACTTAACCTGATACCTGAAAATATTCTTATGAATAAGAATGGTATGGCATCTATAATTGTACATGATGTTTATTTGAGAAGAAATAGTCCATTACTTATCCAAAATATACATACTACACTTTTTCAGATTATTTTGCAACAATTACAGGCAAATTGTAATTATTTTTTCCTAACTAGTTTGTAAAGAAAGAAACTGACACTTTCACAAAAGGAAAGGTATTTTAGATTTGCCAAAAGTATTATCAAATAAGATGGAAATTGTTAGCAAAAACTTTAACAAATTTGAATGGCCAGGAAGTTACATCTTTTACTTTGCAACAGTTAATCAATAGGCTACATTCACCCTACCTCACTAGAAGAATACAAATAGCACCTCATTCTATCAGAGAGGATAGAGGAACTGCATTTTGAGAGATTTACCCTACAGCAGAGCAGATGGTATTTCGGCTGCCTATTTCCTTCAGGACATGATGTTGGGGAGGTTAATGTAGGCTAATAATACATAGGCTATGATACATAGGCTATGATTAGAGTAGGCTAATAATACATAGGTTAATGTGTTTAGAACAAATTCTACCACAGAGAATTACATCATAATCCAAGTCACAAGTATCCATTATAGGACTCTTACATGTTTGGAGTCTGGGATCAACTCAGTGTTGCCATCAGGTATAGGGACTCTGGGCTCCATTAATATGTCATTTGATAGCCACTTATTACTTCTCTCTGTCTATAATCATGTAAATGAGTGGGTGTCACCCACTGCCTTCTCTATGTGGGGTGGGTGGGTGTGCATTTTTTCATATGCCACCAAAAGATGTGGGGCTTTTTCCTACAAGTAGGAAGGAGAGATAGCATATTGGCTTTCCATGCATTCAAAAGTACATTATTTTAAATAAATACAATAAACAACCAAAAAATCCATATTGAGCTAAAACTTTTCCTGATTCTCACTTTGATTTTTTTTTTTTAAACAATGTGAGGAAAAAAGGGGGAAAATTTTAGTCTGCTCCACATTTTAAGAAGCTTTAGATTCAATCACTTCCCTCTGTAAGGAAAAAAACAGCAGACAGTCTGCCTCCCTGTAAAGAGCTGACTCATCATCACAAAGGGGGAGACATAAGGGCACATTCTGAGTGAAATCACCATTTGACATTACATATGCTCATGAATGAAACTCAGTATAATAGGCCAGATTGTTCTCTGCCACATGAGCTATGTGAGGGGGCTTTTGGGAGGAAGTCTCTGTGAGGATTTCCTTGTGCAGTTTACCCCGCATCACCCTTTTAAGGAAGACAAAAATGCCACCCAGTGGAAACTCAAGTTAGATAGGGCCATCCGTGTGCATTCCCTATGTCCCTGCTTCAGCTGCAGCCCTAAGCAGCCCTCCCAGCTCTACATCAGCCTGGCTTCATTGGCATCACACTGCCAGACATTTCCCCTGCCTCCCTAGGTCATAGTTTCTCCCTAGGCACAGGTAGGATCTGCACAAAAGCGTGGCTGTAACCATCTCCTCCAATATTCTGCTAGGTTCCCTTCCAGACACAGTTATTCCAGAGGTTTTATTCAGTTTCTGCCCAAGATCTAGTTTGTAGACTTTTCTGTAATAATGGTGTGGTGCACAGGCATTCTGGTGAGAAACTCAGCTTTATTTTCTGACCCTATCTTCACCTGGCTTGGGTCAAGCTTCCAAAAGAGTTGCCACAACAGAGGACAGTATCTATTGTTACAGATGGTATCTTCAATTTCACTTGATAACTGTTCTCTCTCCATGATGATCATCACCACCCACAGTTAGCAAGCAAGTAGGAAATGTACTTAGGACCCTCTTCCATAAAGACTAGATGATGGGGAGAAAGGAATAAGTACCACAGGTGATGAGGGGAGAGAGAGAATGGAGGAGGAAAGCTGGGACAAAGTAGAAGAAACAAAAGAGAACATTGGAGATTAAAACAGATGGGGGGAGAAAAGCTGTATCAGAATAGAAAAATGTCTAAAATAAAGAGAAGGGCTTTAAAAATAAACTACATGGGAACATTTAAAAAATTGATAAAATCTGACTGAAAAAGTAGTCTGAAGGAAAACAAACATAATGAAAAAAGAAGTCAAAAGATAGGAAATGATATGGGAAGGAGGACCAAACCCAAAGTGGACACAGTAAGTTATTTAAAGAAGGAATACTGCAGACCCTATTTTGAATTTAGGATTTAAAAGATGTTTTTGGTTGTGTCTAGCCCATAATAATTCCCTTTCTATCTATCTTAGGTTTAATACTCCCACCCAGCCCTGTACCTGAGTGTTTTCCAAGTAAAATCAATAGCATTAGCAAAGTCCCTGACACTTCTCTCTTTTCCTAGTCAAAACTCCGCGCAGGGTAGGAGTTTTGTTTTTGATTTCTCAACCTCCTTTGAACAGGACTGAAATAGGGTGTCACCTCTTTCCAGACCGGACCTTTGCTGAGGCTAAATGTCACTCTAATTTTGTTTGCGAGAAGTTGAAAGATAAGGGAATGGGTGTTATTTATTATTATTTTTTAATATTTCTATTGTAGTAGTTGTCAGAGGGCTCAGTCAGGATAGTTCGCTTTCTGTGAAGCATTATCCAAATACATACAGTCCCTGATCCAAGCAGATTCCAATAAAATGGGGGCAGACTTTTGGGCTAAACCCAACTGACTATAAAAAAGCAGTTTTCATTTAGACTTCTCATCAATTTAGCATCTGAAATTCAGATTAGAGGAGGGTGCACTGAGGAGGGGTGATTATCAGATTCTTTCCCTATGCGTATATATAGATTTTTTTTTTAAATATGGTGATTTGTGCACTACTTTCTAGAAAAATGCCTGAACCAAAAATATAAAGTTAGGAACTATCCCAATACTGAAACAATTAGCATGCCTGTTTTTTGACAAGTACCCCTTCTTGGCTGGTACACAAAGAGTTTTCATGTTATTCAGAACATCTCAAACAAGGGGACAATAGAAATAACGTCCTGATCTTTTCTGAGTATTAGAGCAGAGTCCATAAACCACAGTATCTCTCTGTGAGCAAATAGCCTTCCTGTATGCTGGTTTTGTGTGTGTGTCTAATTAACTACAGATTTTTGGCTGCTGTAGCATTTTTCCAGAAACACCAAGAAAAAAAACCAAAAGAAGAAAAAGTTTAATAAAAAGATGACCTGAGAAGAACTGTGCGATACTATCTTCCTCGTGATATACCCAGTAGCCTCCAATTCTAGGTGAGCCCAACTTCTCTGTGGCAGTTACTGTCCATCACATCATATTTCTAATTGCCTAGCAACTAACTGCACTGGCAAGACACCAAGGACAGTCCATTTCACGGTCTTAAGTCAGCGATGGTGATTTCACTGAGGAACTTATCAATCCCTTACCCTGCCCCCCACATGAAAATACACAGAGGTACACAAATTAGTATCAAGCCAAATGTCGCTGTTGGGCCGCGTTCACTCTCCTAGTCACTCTGGACTGGTAGAGATGCAGACAAGGCAAAGGGCAGAATCAGAAAGCACAGCAGAAGCTCGGGATCCAAATTCTGCCCACCTACCTTGTGGTTCCTTTGCCAGAGCCCCACCCTAGCAACAACCACCAAATTAGCTCTTTGCATCTGGCTACTGTGGCATGGGTTGTATTCTGTGACTCTCCAAAGGGAGCCAGAGGATGAAATTACCCCCAGTGCAGAGGGCATAAAACTTTGTGTGCCTTACCCAGGAACCCAAACTTGAGTCCCGTGTGAAGCTGAGCTTACATTGTGCTGTGGTCTTGCAGAACCTTTCTGCATATTAATTTTGATCTGCAGTGGAGGGGGAATGTGCCACTTAGAGCAGCTATTCTTCAGCTCTTTGCCTGCCCAGTCCTCTGGCCATTCTCTTTTATCCCCACATGACCTATTGGGAGCACAGATTTCCTGCGGAGAGGAAAAGGGTGGCTACTCTGGTGAGGGTGGAGTGGGGAAGAACGTATTATATGTTAAGAGCTAATGGGCAGAACAGTCTGAGGAAGCCATTTGCACTGTACAACTTTTAGTGGTACTATAAAAGTCAGGAACTATGCTGCATACCCTTGAGCACCATCAACTGGCATTTTAACTCTTTTATATACACAGATCTAAAGCACTCCTGGAACACAATATATGTTTTCTGACCATCCAGCACCCTGCTTCTCCTTCTTCTCCCTCCCCCTTGGTTTTAGTGACACTTGCACTGTTTTACTCCTCTGTAACCTACAGACAGGAGGGGATCATCTAGGCTAACATTTCTCAAGTGGGGGTCCTGACCCAAAAGGGGGTTGCAAGCCAATTGTAGGGGGGTCGCAGTATTGCCACTCTTACTTCTATGCTGCCTTCAGACGTGGGTGGCTGGAGAGTGGCAGTGGATGGCCAGGCACCCAGTTCTGAAAGCAGTGCCACAGCCAGCAGCAGCGCAGAAGTAAGAGTGGCCTGGTCTGCCCGCCGGGTTGTCACAGCCTGAAATATTTTCAAAGGGGGGCTCAGCAAAAAAAGTCTGAGAAACCCTGAGCTAGACCTAAGTCAGCACGGAAAATTCAGCAAACAGATTTTCAAAAGCTGAATGCCATCATTGGCTGATGCGATGATTTCTTAATAAAAGGAAGAGATGAGCAAACTGGCTCAGAAGAAATAAGAACTGTCTTGAACTTCTACCAAGAACTCACACAGAACCCAAAACAAACTTATTTTGAAGTCTGAAAACTAAAATACTCAGTCAACTTTCATGCACCTTTGCACTCCCTAGTTTAAGCTGGAAGCAGATGTTCCAGAACACTTTGAAAGACACTGTCCTTGTGGCACTTCCAGCCGAACTGAAAGCTCAGAATACTGGAAATCGCAGGAAAAATCTCACAGAATCGGGCTTTCTCCTGAGATTTCCACAACAAAGAGGCTTACATATGTTTGGGTAAGTTTGTGAATCTGTGGATGTTTTGAATTGATCCAAACCAAACCAAACCCTAGGAATTACCAGTGGGGCTAGTAATTGGTTATTCACAGCAATGTGTAAAGTAAAAACATACAGAACGCCAGACATCAGGCAAATTTCCATAACCCACATAACTCATTGCGTGGGAGCAGGCTTTTTAACAAATGGTCGAGTCAGGGACACTTAACACTGTGTTGGATGTGTTCAAAAGGATTTTATCATATAGAAGGGAATGATTAGGAGAATTTGTATACCTAGAAGAGGGTTAAGACCCTTCATCCCCAATTAATCTTCTCAAAGTGTAGGGGGAGCCACTAGACAAGGAAAGGCCTGATAAAGCATTGTAACATGCCACGCCCTTTCAACAGATGAAAGCCTTTTGTCCACCTCCGTCTAAGTAGTGATAAGTGGGTCTGACCAGCTCATCTATCAAAAAATTCTGACCCCCATAGAATTCTCTGAGTTATAGAAAATTTGTCTGAAGCCAACAGGGTTGCATGAGAGCACAAGGTTCTACCAATGCAAATCTGTTGCCAAGATTAGGGATAAAAAGTGTAAGCCATGAAAGTGCCAATTCTGGCTAAAATGCAGTTCAAGAAAATAACTGCTTGATCCAACAGAAATTCACTAATTTAATTTGTTACATTGCTGTATGCTACGGAAGTATGCATTGAATTTGTTGAAAAATCTATATATATTTTTCTTTACAGTATACTTTAGCCAAATCTGTGGGTGTTTTGGGTTTTCTTCATAAGGCTTCTTTTGGAATTGTATTGTGGTATTTATAATGAATGGGGAATGCTGTTTGCATTGTACTTGCTTGCAGCATAAACAGATTTCTTTTAGCATTATTTTTGGTTCTAAGTTTTCTCAACTGGAAAGATTGTAAGTAAATAACAAAACTGATAATTTTGTGAGTGATCTTGAAATTCTACATTGAGAAAACAGTCATCAGCAAGACAGCATGTGTGTCATTCAAGATACTACTTTCATGTTCAAGCAGCAAGAAAAAAAATGGAAACTGGACAAATAAATACAGGAATTTTTAATATACGTCGTTAGCACAAGAGTAAAGCAAGACGACCTGCTCTTCTTGACCTCCTGCTCACAAACTGGGAAGAATTGGCAAGGGAAGTAGAAGTCAGTGGCAATCTGGGCAGCAGGGACCATGAGATGGTCAAGCTCAGGATCCTGGCAAAAGGAAGAAAGGAGAATAGCAGAATACGGACCCTGGACTTCAGAAAAAGCAGACTATGTCTCCCTCAGGGAGCTGATGGGCGGGATCCCTTGAGAGGCTAATATGAGGAGGAAAAGGAATCCAAGAGGGCTGGCTGTATTTTAAAGAAACCTTATTGAGGGCACAGGAACAAACCATCCTGATGTGCAGAAAGAATAGCAAATATGGCAGACGACTAGCTTGGCTTAACAAAGAAATCTTCAGTGAGCTTAAACAAAAAATAGAAGCTTACAAGAAGTGGAAGCTTGGTCAGATGACTAGGGAGGAGTATAAAGATACTGCTTGAACATGCAGGAATGAAATCCAGAAGGCCAAAGCAAATTGGTTTGGCCCCTTACTTAATGGGGGAGGCAACCTAGTGACAGATGATGTGGAAAAAGCAGAAGTACTTAATGCTTTTTTTGCCTCAGTCTTCACAGGCTAGGTCAGCTCCCAGACTACTGCACTGGGCTGCACAGAATGGGGAGGAACTGAGCAGCCCTCAGTGGTGAAATCTGTGGGGAAATCAGTGGTGAAATCTGTTTGATTCAGGACTATTTAGAAAAGCTGGACGTGCACAAGTGCATGGAGCCAGATGCAATGCATCCATAGGTGCTGATGGAGTTGGCTGATGTGATTTCAGAGCCATTGGCCCTTATCTTTGAAAATCTTTGGTGATTGGGGAGGTCCAGATGATTGTAAAAAGGCAAATATAGTGTCCATCTTCAAAAAAGCAAAGAAAGAGGATCTTGAACTACAGACCAGTCAGCCTCACCTCAAGTCCCTGGAAAAATCATGGAGCGGGTCCTCAAGGAATACATTTTGGGGCACTTAGAAGAGAGGAAGGTGACCAGGAACAGTCACAATGGATTCACCAAGGGCAAGTCATGCCTGAACAACCTGATTGCCTTCTATGAGATGACTAGCTCTGTGGATGTGGAGAAAGTGGTAGATGTGATATACCTTAACTTTAGGAAAGCTGCTGATACTGTCTCCCACAGTATTCTTATCAGCAAGTTAAAGAAGTATGGGATGGATGAATGGACTATAAGATAGATAGATAACTGATAAGATAGAGAACTGGCTAGATCATCGGGTAGTGATCAGTGGCTCGATGTCTAGTTGGCAGCCGATAACAAGTGGAGTGTCCCAGGGGTAGATCCTGGGGCTGGTTTTGTTCAATATCTTCATTAATGACCTGGAGGATGGAATGGATTGCACCCTCAGCAAGTTTGCAGATGACACTAAGTTGCGGGGAACAGTAGATATGCTGCAGGGTAGGGATAGGATACAGAGTGACCTAGACAAATTGAAGGATTAGGCGAAAAGAAATCTGATGAGGTTCAACAAGGACAAGTGTATTTAGAATGGAAGAATCCCATGCACTGCTACACACTGGGGACTGACTAGCAAGGCAGCAGTTCTGCAGAAAAGGACCTGGGAGTTACAATGGACAAGAAGCTGTATATGAGTCAATGGTGTGCCCTTATTGCTAAGAAGGCTAACGATTTATTTGGCTGCATTAGTAGAAGCATTGTCAGCATATTGAGGTAAGTACTTATTCCCCTGTGTTCGGGATTGGTGAGGCTATATTTGGAATACTGTGTCCAGTTTTGGACCCCCCACTACAGGAAGGAAATGGACAAATTGGACAGAGTCCAGAGAGGGATTCTGACTAGGGAGATGGGGCACATGGCTTATGAGGAGGGGTGGAGGGAACTAGGCTTCTTTAATCTGCAGAAGAGAAGAATGAGGGGGGATTTGATAGCAACCTTCAACTACCTGAAAGGTGGTTCCAAGGAGGATGGAGCGAGGCTGTTCTCAGTGGTAGTAGATGACAGAACTAGGAGCAATGGCCTCAAGTTGCAGTGGAGTAAGTCTAGCTCGAATATTAGGAAAATCTTTTTCACTATAAGGGTTGTGAATCACTGGAATGTGTTATGTAGGGAAGTGATGGAATCTCCATCCTTCTAGGTCTTTAAGTCTCGGCTTGAGAAAGCCCTGGCTGGGATGATTTAATTGGAGTTGGTCTGCTTTGAGCGCAAGATTGGACTAGATGACCTCCTGGGGTCCCTTCCAACCCTAATCTATGATTCTATGAAAGAGTCATCATAACTGTAATGAGGAGGAATGGCCTCCCACAGAGGCTGATGCTGAGGGACTGATGCACACCATCTGGTAGGCAGAACCAGGTGCATCACAGCCCACCTGCTGGAAGCCTAGGACTGGGACTGGAAGGGGAAGTATAAAAACCAGGTCCTGCAGCGCACTCAGGGGAGAGCTGCCAGAGGAAGAGGATGTCTCTTGCCTGCTGCAGGAATGGAAAGCCAGAGCAAACCCTTGCTGCATGGTGGACTGGCTGGACCTGCTGTAGGTGCCTAACCACACAGACGCCGAAGAGCTGCTGGGACTGCTGCTTGCAGTGTACCCAGGGAAGATGGAGGAGAACCCCATACTGTAGGAACATTCTGCCACTGTTAGGGCCCGGGGCTGCGACCTGGTGGAGTATGGTGGGTCCTTTCCTGCCTGAGCCCTTAGATTGTGTCGGCACTCACTCCTGCCTGAGACCCTCGCCTGTGTTAGTGCTCACCCCTGCCTGAGACCCTAACTGCTTGCTGCCCTACCCTGCCAGAAGGGCTGGGCACATAGACTGCTGCTATCTGCGCGCCTTCCTCCCCCCCTGCTCTTGCCTCTGGAGACTTCCCCTCCCACACAGACAGTGAGGAGGTGTGGCCTCCCTCATGGGCCAATGCTGAGGTATGACCACACTTCATTACAATAGTGAACTCATAAAATGCTACAGAACATATTCTTATACTCTTTTAGTTTTTTGAGCCATCAGGCCAAAACCTTTGAGAAAAGGATATTTGTTTATGACATAGGAACTAAATCATGCTCTCCAAAGACATTTTTCTAGCAGCTGAAAGTTATATATTATTGTGCAAAGACATAGCATCGCTATTTAGAATCAAATGTATGTATCTTTATACCAATAGATAGACAGACATCTTTAAGGAATGTGCAAAACCACAGAAAGGTGATGAATAACAAAAAGCTAAGAATGAGGGTGGTCTTCTGACTTCAGATTTGAGTTTAGCTACTGACTCATTGCATGACCTTGGACAAGTCACCTGACCTCTTGTACTTGAGTCAGCCCAACTGTAAAACAGTGTAAAAAGATCTCTCTGAAAACTAGGTACTGCATCAGAGTTGAGTCATTTTAGGTAAATAAAAAGTTACACCCCTTCACTCCCTCCCCCTCAAAATAGTCCCAGCTGGGACAATATACTGATATGTGTTTGATTGTGTCTGTGGTGATCAAACTTGCTGGAACAGTTATTCTTTGAAGCTGTTTGCCAAATGGTACTGAGCTGCTTTACTGCCTCCTTAGTTCAGTGTTTCCCTTGTATAACAATTTCCAGCTTGAATAATAATAATATGCATAATGAAAAAACAAATTTGCCATTAACCTTGGGGTGATTCAATTTTTTCTAGGCTTGGGAATCAAGAAAGCTGCTTCAGAGTAAGGCAATCACCATGTCCTGAGTAAACTCTGAGAGGTAGGGTGTGGGGGGGGTTACGTTTTATGGTTTGTTTTTTTAAAGTTTGCATGAGGTGAGCCCAAGGGCAGACTGATGATTGCATCAGAGAGATGGAAAGATGAAGACAGAAGAGAGAGAATGGCCTCAGCCCTAAAACAGCACTGTAAAGGGCGTTATTCTTGGAGCTTGATTTTTCTGACATCAGCCAGGGTGATTGAAAATTTTGGTTCAAGAGCCTAAAACTAAAACAAAGAATGTAGGCCATAATCCTGCACTCTGATCCCAAGTGACTCTGTTCAGGATCAAGGATCCACCCCTGCAGATCAAATTGCAGGATCAGCGAATTAGGGGGCTTTTTGACTCTGGGAAATTTTGGGTTGTTTTCATACATTTGACACTGCATAAAGAGAATGAAAGAGATGAAACTCAAAACAGAGGGGAAAAAATTAAAGATATTTATGAACCATAGACATTAACATGGATTTTTCTATTCTCAATGGCTTTAAAATTTCATCAAACCAAGTTAGAGGGCTAGGATATCAGCTTGGCTGCAGCTAATCTGTGATGTCCAAGGCCACTGGAGAAGAGACCTGCCTAAAGCCACTTGTATTTGGCAGCCAAAGCCACCAATCTCAATGTGACAGAACTGGATGTAAGAAGAAAGATGTGGGGTGGTGATTTTTTTTTTTTTACAAGTACTACAATTTAATCAAAGGAACTTTTTCAATTGCATCTTGCAAATAGAACTAAGGCTATCCGTATCAGCATTAAAAAAGAAAAAAAGGGCAAGTCTGGGAGAACCAGTGACATCAACTATATAACTTAGGTCATGGTCTTATCTTAGGTTAGTGGGATTCATTTGAGTAGTTTTTCTGTCTTTTGGGAGGATTGATATGGTTGCCTACAATAACAGGGGACTGGACTCAATGACCCAGAAGATCTTTTCCAGTCCTGTGTCGTAAATATCTCATTCACTACCTTCAACCAATGTGTTCCAGGCCAGGCACTCAAAAATCCAGTGATGCTATTAACATTACCAAGGGCCAGTAATCCTACTTCTTCCACTGAATTAACTCTGAGGGCTGCTGTGAAGATACCTATCATGAAGGAACTTGCAGCAAGAGGTTACACCTGTACACTCATAATGCTATTTAAAGCACCTCTCAGATCAAGAAAAAGGTAGTGAATCTAATGACAATTAAGAACGAGTGGCAAGGAGAATAAAAGTAGTAGCTTTGGCCAAACTATGAACCCATCAGGCTTAGAAGGATTGGAGGATTTGTTAATTAATTAATTAATTATTAAATCCAGCTGACTACACTTTTTCCCCTTCTCCTTTGCTCTCTTTATGTATCTTCTCTGGCAAAGCCATTCAACATTATATCTGTTGACTTGCTAGCTACACTAGCAAATGCATGCTGAAACACCTACGTGCCAGATGCTCTCATCTATACGTATGCCAACGAACACAACCTGCAACAAGCTGTTTGGATTAATTAGGATGAATTGGATGGATGGCCTATTACAAAATGAACAGATTGATTAACAGATTTTTCTCCCATTCTTACTTTATCTGTGCTCCATATTCACATGAATGTATTTTTTAAAAAGGAAGCAACTCTGCTCACCAGAAGGGTTATTACAAGTTTACCAAGCTCATCTAATCTGGTCTCAAGGAACACTAGAAAAAAGCAAGACATAAAATAGTGTGGAAAATTCGACTCAGATCAAATGCCTGGCCAGCACCACAAAATGGGCTGGAGACAAATCTGATAATTAGAAAAAGCAGTGAATACAAAATATTTTCAACTCATGCCATATCAGACAGGCTAAAAAAATTCTCAGCAGCAACAAAAACAGAGGGCTTAATTCTCTACAGATTAGTCCAGTTTTATGCCAGTGTAACTCCATTGATTTCAATGGAGTTATACTGATGTAAAACTGGAGAAACAGAGTGGTGAATCAGGCCACAGCAGCTAATTCTAAGATGAAGCGTATTTTCACATTTCTGTGAACTTTTGTGGTATCAATATAAACTTAGTGACTCAGATTGCATTTACCCCCCAAGTAAACGTCTCTGAAGTCAGTGGAATTACACCTATGTAAAATTGGAGTCAAGCAGATCAGAATTACTGCTATTGTACTTAGCCTGATTTACCAGGAGTTTATACACAGATGATGATTAAATAATGTTTTTTTATGATAAGCAGCTAATACAAACAAACACCCACACACTATAACAGTAGCTATTGAAGTCAAACGGATAGTGACCCTACTCATATGGCAAGGGTGTATAATTTTAGGTAACCCTAATTTGGATTATGTGATTGGGGCCGGAAATAAAGATCAATCTTTTGCAAGCACTGCTATATGTGACACCAGTATGTTGTTGTTCTTTCTCCCTATCTAGGCTTTGAGACATCATCAAAAACGCCAACACATTATTCACATTTCTTTTTAAATTTTAGCAATAGGCACTAAATGGGTCAGACTCCGTGCTCCAGACAACGCTCCCCTCCCCAACAAAAGTACTTGGGACTGGCATGCACTTCCTATCCGATTTCTGACTTTTGTGAATACTTATGAACAGTAAGCAGATGTTTCATGTAACTATTTTGGCTGGAATTTTCAAATGTGGTGCCTAAAGGAGTGGGGATAATGTGTGACATCCCTCTTCCTTTCCCGCACAAAGCTCCACCTTGTCTCTGGCTCCCTCCCCTTGTGAATTCCATGAAGCAATCTCTGCAGGGTCTAGAGAAGACAGGAATGGTACCTTGCCCTCCCACACAGAAGGGAGATCTCCAAATGGAGCAGACTTTCCATGCACAAATCTAAAGGAAGATAATCTAGGCCACAGTGAGGCAGCTCATATTTTCTAAATAATTGAGATTTGTCATGACTATTAGACATATTTATTTTGTCACTTCATTCTTCATCTGGTTTCCTTTACCTCCCTCCCTCTCTAAAAATAGTTAACCTTGATAAATAAAGCATGGCTTCTCATAAAAGTGCCCATAATAGTTGGCAGCTCATTGCACTGCTCTGGTTTAGTTAAACAAAAGCAGCCCGAGCATATAAAAGCTAATAGTCCTTGTAGGCTCATGGACAGTATGAGGTAGAAAGAGGAAATGTGAAGTACCAGGTTGGCAAACAGTACACACCCAAGATTGCTCTCCCCTTTATGGTTTATATGCTGCAATTATCACAGAAATGAAGGATAACCTCTTTTTTAAAAATGAGACATAACTAAACAGTCACATGCATCTCTCTTCTGCAAAGGCCTTAATTCTTACTAGTTATTTGTAAGCTCCATTCATATACAGTGCATTCCAAATGAAGCAGATGCATCCAGGTTCCCAGATTCTATCCACTTTGTGCCAGTTGCATTATATATATATATATATAGAAGGAAAGACGCAGTGTGTGAGTAGAGTTTTTTACTCAGAATCTATTGTACGAAAGAAGAACTTGAAAAGTTTGTGTAGCATTCTTTTGTATGAAATCAGATCCCTTTTAGATCTCCATCCCAGCTGGCAACTCTGCGTTCTTTCAATCAGCAGTCCTCTCTTCAAAGCAACAGCAGTGCCCAGAAAGTGCCCATTACAATCATAGCATTCATTCCTTTTTAAAACCCTTGTCTGATGGTTTCCCCATGGAACACATGGCCATCAGTATAGTAACAGTCCACTGAAGGCAGTTAAATGCTAGGTCTGGGGAGGAACCAAAGTCACAAAGTTTTTGTCTGTTTTGGCCCATTCCCAGAAATCCTGGGAATTCATTCAGACCTAGGGTTTTGTTGAGGGCACATCTCAAAGCATTAAATACATGGTGTATTAAGTACCACACCACTCATATTCTACCTAGACTAAGCTAGAACATTCAGCTTTGTTTAAAGGTAGGAGTTCTCAAACTGTTTTTGCTGGTACCCCCTTTGAAAATATTTCAGGCTGTAATGACCTCCCCCCCAAAAGTGATGATCCCTCCCACCGTGCCAGGCCATCCCATCCCATCCTTATTTCTGTGCTGCTGCTGATGGCAGCATTGCCTTCAGAGTTGCCCAGCTCTGAAGGCAGCACAAAAGTAAGAGCAGCAATACCATGACCCCCTACAACTGGTTTGTGACCACTTTTGGGTCAGGACCCCCAGTCTGAGAAGCACTGGTGTAAGGAGTTAACCAGTGAAACAGAGTGGTACCATGAAAAAGTGATGTGTACCAGCTGTTACCATACTGCATTACTGTAGTTCTCTCCTGTTCGGAGTATAGGGAAATACCTCACTATCTGACTCCACTGTGTTTGTAAACTGTGCTAGCATTTTAAATAGTGGCTACTATATATTGAATGTTAAGTCTAGATAGGAAAAGCCATGCTCATCTCTCTAATTATGACGCCATAGTACAATTATCAACCAAATCCATGTTTACTCAAGTGGTATAAAAGCTTATCATCATGACAGAACAAATGCCAAAGCACTCCCATGATTCCTAGATCTGAGGCTCTCTTTTCAGTTACACTAAACATTTTTTTTGTTTAATCCCCAAAATTCACTACCTGGTTTGTGCTCCAAGATGTGCACATTTTAGTGCATTTCATTCTTTCATTTCCTTCATGGCTTATGCTGTTTCTTCCTCTGAGTAGAGCAGGTCAGAAAAATTCCAACCAACACTTTTTGTTGAAATGTACTGATTTGTCATAACAAAAATGTGTGAAGTTCTATTGGAACCTGCCTGGTTTCCTGCCAGCTCACCCAACTGGCTCCTCGGCACTCCTCCTGGTGGACTGCTGGGAAGCCCAGGCTTCTAAAGTCAGCTCACTAGCCAGACTGCATCAGAGTTAGAGGGCCCTGGTCAGCTGTCTTCTGAGGCTGCCTGCTGCCTGAGAGTCAGGCAGCACAGGAAGACAGCTATCCTGGGAGTTGGGGAGTCCCAGAGCCCAAGCTCCCCATCAGCTCACCAGGCAGATTTTTGTTTGAAAGTTATGGGAACAAATTTCAAAAAACTCTTCTCTGATTTCCGCTTCATATAGAATTTTGAATATTTACTTTCCAAATCAGAACAGAAACAAATTTCAAAATCTACAAATCCTCTGTGAAGTGGAATTACCATTCTCCATCCAGCTGTGTGCATGAGTTTTACTCATGAAAAGCAAATTTTCAAGATTGAATGCCTTCACCCAAAGCAAATTTGAACTCCATAACTAAAAAACACTACGCAGTTTAGATAGCTGAAGCAATGTACCAATTATATGGTGAATTTCAATCGGGCAACAGAAGCAGCACCACCTCATTTTTGTAACTAACCAACAAAATGCAAATTTTTCAGTAGAGGGAAAGAACTATTGGTGAACGACCCACAGACCAGGAGTTATGCACTGAAAAGAAATTGTGACATATTTTGAACACTGAATACAGTAATATTTTTGAACAATTTGCATTAAGGAAGAGGTGAAATTTGCTGTCTGTGAAGCAATTGTTAGTGACAGTCTGAATTATTTTCTCAGATCCATTACTGTCCATATACTGCAGTTGTTTTCTTTATTCTCTCTTCTGAAAAATTCCCATAGACTCTAGTGGAGATAAAACTAACTGGGTATTAAAGATTCACACAGTTCTATATACATTATTTAAAATCTATATAATTTAATAGAGAATTATATCTTTCTATCAATTTTTAGAATCATCCTATGAAATTCTATAGAAGGGATATAAAAGACTGATCTAAAATGCACTGAAGTCAAAGGGAGTCTTTTTACTTGCATCAGTGGATGTTGGATGAGGGCCATAATGCTTATTAAACTCTATATAAAGTGTTACAAATTTATATTAAAATGCTAGAATTTAATAGCAGATAATAGAAAACTTTCTCACAATCCCAGAATGGCTAATATTTGTATCTGCTGTGAAAAGGCAATTTCCTATGTCACGAATGATTTGTGAACAGATTAAGTTTGGGGGGTTGGGGGTGGAAGGAGAAGACAAGGTGTTATAAGCAAAATAATTGTTTCTGTTCTGTAGCCAATGAATGCAGTAGCAAATAATAGGGCCAGAATCTGAGACCATTTCAATGAATAGCATCTTACTCCATAGCTGAGGCCCATTGAACTGAATGGGACTAATCAAGTAGTATGGTGCTATTAATTGTGAGAGATGGTGGCAGAATCTGTCTCAGGGTGCTTTGTAATTTGGAGCACTTGACTGGGGTGTGTCAAGTACGTGGTGGCCATTTGTGAAGGAGGGGGCATTTCCCTTTCTTATCCAACCAGGAAAAATTACCATACTTTTAAAATTCTTAAAATAGAATAAGACTTTCCATAGCACCCTAAGTTTTATCTTACAGGTGTTTAAACTGAGGTATAGAGAGACTAAGTGACTTGCCCGAGGTTGCTCAGCAAGTCAATGGCAGAAGTGGGAACAGAATATGGGAAGCCTAGTTTTCGGTCCCCCACTCTAACCTCTGGATTACGCTGCCTCTAGGTGTGTGTACATGAATGCAGGAAGGGGAGAGGTGAAGAGGCATGGGTCACTTGCAAATTTAAACTTGTGTAAACGGCAGATTCTCTAGAACTTGAAGTCTTTAAATCCTGATTTGAGGACTTCAGTAACTAAGCCAGAGGCTGGGTCTATTATAGGAGTGAGTGGACAAGATTCTGTGGCCTACAATGTGCAAGAGGTCAGACTAGATGACCAAAACAGTCCCTTCTAATCTTAAAGTCTATGAGTCTCTAGAAAAGCTTTCTCTGTGTTTAATGGGAGAGGAAAGATTAGAAAAATATATGGAAGATCTTCCACCTAGTAAAGTTTCCCATGGTAAACTGCTTTCGCTGCATCGCCAGTGCTGTTTTAAATATGTGTTAGCAGACAGTGAAACCTTCATATACTTTGTCTGCTCTTTTTATCAGTGATTACAAATGCCAGATCCATGACAATGCCAGCCTGCGTTCTGGAGAAGATAATACTTAATCCTGGTCATTTGATCACAGAAACTGAAAGGCACTGTCTGTTATAATCTCTGTAATAATTGCTTTAAATAAACTAAGAAAAAAATATTATCAGTAATCCTTCCCTGAGTGTCCAGTCTAATAGAGCAGAGTGAAAGATTTCCAAAAACTTCATATTAATGTGGTTCTTTGGTCTGTCATACACCAGCATGGACTTTCAATGCCTTTTTACAGGTCAGACTTGTATCAGGCCAAGAATATTTTGGCTTCTCAAGCTATGTCTGGTTTATAAAAAAAAATCTTAATCCTGAACTGTGACATCTCTGCCATTCTAATTCTAGGTCCCCAGTTGGCTTGGCTACAGCATCACAGTTCTGACCCACATTATATATTGGCTTCCATTAAAGAGTCAGAATTTGCCAGTAGTTACTGTATGTGGTGTGTCAGATACATTAAATTTTCCTTCTATTTAAAAAAAAAAAAGCCATCTGCCAGTTGTACACATATGTAATCTGTTTTCCTGTTCCTGCTAACCTTGTCTTCCTCCTTCCCCATGGAGCAATACAAACCCTATTGCCTCTCACCCTTATCTAGACCCCGATCCTGCAAGCTGCTCCTTGAGGATGGAACTATTTTTATGTGGCTCACCACTAACGTCCGCAGAGTTCTGAATGGGCACAGAGGTCTTCCTCACCGGAGCATTTTACAGGCTATGGGACTGAAGATTATACAAGCACTTTGGGATAGTGACCTTCTTTTATTATTGTATGTGCAATAATTGTATTTGTATTGTATTGTGTTTGTATTGCTTATTGGGTCCCTGATCTCGACTGGAGTCTCTGGGTGATGCCATACTACAAACAAAACTGGTGGCAATTGGGTCACACCTGTGCTTGAACATTTTAGATTAATTGCACGTGAAATATTTTTCAATATTTAAATGTTTGGGGGAAAAAGAGACATTTTTGCTTCAAAAATTACACTTGTGAATTTTGAAAAAGTTGCTGGAGGACTGAAGGAGGAAACACAGGTTGTTTTGTTTATGTCATGTGGAAGCTACATAGTCTAGGGAACTGAGCTAGGAGCCAGGCTGTCCCAAAGTCTATTACACCATCCTTCCCCCCACTCCCGGCTCATTTTGCCACTGACTTGTTTTAATAATAACCAGCATTCACTGAGCATATGGTAAATAAATTTTAGTTATGACGCAGGCAGACATCACAGCCCCATTTTACAGACAGGAAAACTGAAATTCAGAAAGGTTAAGTGACTTGTTTGGAGGACATTGCACTCTCATAGATTAGGCACATTCCTAATAGGCAGAAAACCTGTTTTTATTTTAGTTCTGATTTGCTGTGTGACTTTGAGCAAGTCACTTAATTGCTCAGTTTCTCCTTCTGGAAAAACAGGACCGTATTTGTCTACTTCATAGCTAATGTGTTTAAATTTAGAAGTATTATTAAGGCCAGTCAGAATTAAAAATTGAACATAAACCCCTCCTGGAAACAGCTCAGTATGTAATGCTCTAAACGTTCTCCCTCTTTCTGAAGCTTCGCCAGAATTTACTAGTGTGAATTTGTGCATGAAAAGTAGCTTTTGGAAGTTTTATGTGACTCACTGCAAATAATCAATCTTCCTGATTTCACATACATTGATATATACATTCACAATGTGGGAAGGGGAGCTGTACACATGAAACCAACCAAAATGAGTTGTTGAACATTTTTTACATACTTTTCGTGACTTTTTTCCACCAATTTTTTCCCCAGCTCTAGTTAAAATGCCTATTACTATTCCAACCCTAGAGTGGGCTTTGTCTAAACAGAGTTTGCCAAATGTGACAAACCATAAGCTGTTTGTCAGCAATTTAAAGTCTGGTGAGCAAACTCTGCCAGGCTGGATTTAAGGATAAATTATGCTGACTACTTTATTAAAGAAATCTGTATTAAATCATTTGGTCAATCAAAAGTGAGACATTTAGTTTTGTTGAGATCAAGCACACTGTTATAGCAAAATGACAGGAGCATTTGGCAGGCAGCTCTTCCCTCTTGACAACTGGTAAGTGAAAAAAGCAGCAAATTCAAAATGCATTTTCCATGATATGTGAACAATGGAGACACAGAAAGATGAAGCCCGTTTCTAAAGTACCGGGGGAGATGGAGCTAGGTAAGGAAATAACAAATAAGTTCTAGGTTCAGGTACAGTACTAACCCCAGCAAATGATAAAAATGGAATTTTAGCTGGTAAATGTAATGTCTATTCCTGACAATGGCTTTGGAACAATTAAATAAGATGTCAATAAGAGAATCCAGGCCACATTTTTCATTTAGAAGTTTGGGGCAGGACTTTAGGTGAAGTTTATGACCATTCAGTGCAGGCCTGATCAATAAAACTCAGAGTTCAATCTCAAGTCTCAGTGAGATGATTTAAGGAGACCCCAGTAACTGGAACCTGTGAACAAATTCAGTTAATTTACTGATATGGAACATATGTATTGCAGTCTGCAACATTACATAAGTAAGTCCAGCCGTCTCACTGAAGGAGGCAAAGGATTCAGCCAGGGACTTTGGAATAAAATGTCCTGGAGCTGAAATCTTTTCATTGGTTAGTAGTTACATTTTGTACTGATGATTACAAAGTACTTCTGCTAAGCTAGAAGAGTCTTCACATTGGTCGAGAATATCTTTACAATTTACTTTCATTTTACATTCCCAGTCATACTTTGAGGTCAGAGTCTGATTTATTGGCTTGTCCTAAATATAAATTGGAAACGTTTGGTGGCTGGAGCCTTCAGTATTTATGCTCCATTATTATGGAATCAGCTTCTTACTTGTATTCGGAAATCAGAATCTGGTTTGGTTTTTGAATCCAGACTGAAGAGGCATGTGTCTGATGCTGCTTTTAATTATATGTCAGAAATGTGAAGTTCACTGGGACTTTTTGTGAATGGTACTGTAGAAAAGTACTGTTTTCTGAAATATATGTGGTTAATTATTACAATTAGTGTGATCACAGGCCTTTGAAAATGTTTGAAAATGTTACACAGTGTAAACTTGTTAAGCATTATTAATATTACCATATGCATTTGCATATATAGAGCACACTCACATGTACTAACCCTAACAAAAGTTTGCCCTAGATTCCTCTCACCTTATTGCTACTTTGGGCCTCTACTGACTTGTCTCCAGAGAAGTTCTCCTGATCTTTTGCTTTTTATCTCACCCTTCCTGCACCAACAGATGAACAGGAAGAGGTACCATATTTTAACTGCTGGACAGACTTGCATTTAGACCTCATCCACCCAACAATGACTTACAATTTTAGCATAATATGTTTAGGTTATAAGTTAGTGTATAATATTTGGATACAAATTTTTTGAGAATTAACCCACCCAAAATCACAGTCCTCTGTGTGCGGGAGAGTGACTCAATGAGTCAATAAAATGAGAGCAGGTATTCATGTGACCCTGGGACTACCGGGAACACTGAGCCACTGGAGACAAGGAAAGAGAATGAATTATGTAGTTCACATCCAAAACCTAATTAAAAAGGAGCAAGTAACGACAGTTAATAATTGCCCTCTCTGCTGCAAAAGGGAATCCCTGCCCAGCTTTGTAACTATTGCCAGGGACTTGCCTCAAGCTTTCCACCTTGTTGTAACAGTGGAAGGTGGAGCACCTGATGACTAATCCCAATGATGGTTGTTATCTCCAGTTGTTCACCCCAGTTCCATTCATGTGTCAACTGAAGCCAAACCAAAATCCACCTTTAGGCTTATGTGCTCATCCACAGTTCTCCCTTTCAATGTAGGTTTTTTAGTACTGAGAATATTACAGCAAAACCTAAACAGAAGTGAAAGCAAGCCCTGAAGAAAGGCGTTGATTACAGCAGATAAAGTATGATACCTTGTACATTTAGTAAAGGGAGACAGCGAATGAAACAGCTGTAGCTAGGCCTCAACTAGAATTAGAGAAAAGGAGACCTCCACCCTTGGATATGGACCTCAGGCAGGCCATGATAGCGGTTGTAAGGAATGGGTCTAGATTACTGGAGTCACTGAATTGCCCTTCTCCTCTCCTTCATGAGGCTGCCCGTCTGGCCCTGTAGATCAGCATTCTGTGATGACTGGAGAGTAAACTGGAGCAAACGGGTGGGCAGGAAAACAGAAAATAGCTCCTGCAGTGCATTTTTTTCCCCAGACATGGTTGTGTCCTTGATCTTTTTTTACCCCTGCCTCTTCTTCTAGTTAATGAGAGTGAATCAAATTGTTTCCAAGCTCCTTTGCAATGCTATAGCCTCTAAGGGCATGTCTACTACACTACCCCACAGTTTAGATTGAGGAGGTGTGAATAGCAGTGCACGCCATCATCCTGCACTGAGTAACTCTCCCATGTGGATGCTGTGGGCATGAACTCAAAGGTCCTGAATTTGCACTAGTCTAGTCCTCTTCGAAGTTAGTCCAAGCAGTGGGACAATGTAGATATGGTAAGACTGATGTTCTCATTTTTGTAAAGAATACTTTGAAGTGTATTTAGTGTTTGTGAGAGGTGCCAAATTGACAGTCTTGAAGACAAATGTTCTCTGTTTAGCTGCAACTTGAGTAGCACATAGACAATGGCAATCCAACCTGCTGCAAATCAACCAGAAAATCACCCTTACTTTCGAGGTGGGGGGGGGATCAGATTTAAGGTTTTAAGCACAGTTCTATTCTCAGTCTTTCAGTCTTTGACTTCTGTGCTGCAAAATTCCAACATGGCTGCCAGATCTGGTATTGTGAACACTTGTGCGCTGGGAAACCAGGACGCCACCAACTCAATTTACACAGATTAGAGAACAATCTTCAACAGTCTATGCCACTACCAATCCAAACTAGGATTTAAAGCAGTAAGTTAGAAGAAAAAAGTTATACCCATCCCCCTACCAATTTCTGAGCCATCCATTCACCCACCAGAGGTTTGTTTAACTTCTCCCTCTCCTCTCAACAAGATTTATAGAAAAAATCTGATTTGGACCCTAGGACTGCTGAGAACATTCACTCCTAGGAAGAACACTGCCAACAATGATTCACAAAGGAAAAAGAGCCTAGACAAAGCAGAAGACTGAAACAGGTTGATTTTTTACTAAAACCCTAAATGCAGCTAGGCTAGCCAGAGGAAGCCAGAAGAACAAAGAGTGCATGCTGCTGTTCCAATATGTCAGAAGTGAAGGCAAATTTATGCTGGTGTCCTAATAGTCTGAGACAAACTTATTCTTGACAGGTGTTTATGAAAGTTTTCTTAGTGTTTCTTAGTGGCTTAGCGCTACCAGTCACTCAACACACTAGGGAGGTCAACAAAAGGGCAGTGATGTCTTTTCCTAACAGACTGTAGGCTATTGGTGCTGATGGAAAGGGTGGAGGCAAAGATAGGCTTTGATTTCATCACCTGCTCATATAAAGCAATGGTCATTCATTCCACTCCAGCTTTATGGCAATGTTCCACAGAATAGCAGTCATGCATGCCCTGCCACATATGTACAATGTTTCATGTCTTGGAAGTTGGGGTATTTTGTTTAATTTCTGAGACCAAGTTTCCCAATGGGAATAAGCTACCCCTTATTAACAAAGATCTGAAAAACAGCAGGGGGGGTTAGATTTGGCTTGAACAGTCAGCCAATGGAGTACGAGAATGCATTGCCCCCCTCCTGCCATGCTCATCACAGTCACAAAGCATGCACAGACTCCGTAATCTTACAATTCATTTTGCGAGTGTCATCTGGAAGGATTTAGCTGTAACTGCAGCAGCTGCGGTCCAAATTATAACAGTTTATAACATGGCCTAAGGTGCTAGTCTATTTTTCCTCACTCCCTTGTTTCCCCTCAAAGCACACATAACAGAAGATCCTATGAGACAGAGGAAGATGAATGATCATCCAGTTTACTAGAGGTAACTAAGTATCTTTGGGAATAAGTGTTATTCTACTCAGGATGCTTGGTAAGGTGCAGCTGCTCTGCTTGTTCCCCACCAAGGCCAGGAGAGACACACAAGCAAAGATGCTCAGACCAGACCAAAGGCTGTTCAGAAGAATGAATGACAGCAAAAACCTAATTCAATACAGAAAAATTACCCTGTCTAATGCTTTCTGACTTAAAAAAACAAACAAACAACAGTTCCCACAATTATTGGAAGACAGCAGCGCTTAGCCTGCCAAAGTAGACAGCATGCATACTGGGTAAGGAGGAGAATTATTTTCCCCTAGACTGGTCAAGTGTCATTTGATTCCACTTTTCTTTCTAAACTCCCCATAGCCAATATGCAACGAGGTGTGATTCTTAATCACCCAGCTAGCTGAACCATTTTAAACCCAAGTAAGGCAAAAATCATGTCAAGTTAAAATTTAGCAAATGTAGACTGAGTGATGTAAGAGACTATTTGTGGGATACCAAGCCATTAATCTCTAATGGAGGTTCATGTCTGGGCCAGCTTGGTAGTGCCACAAAATTACTATCACTGTAAGCCTTATTCAATGTCGAGTGAAGTCAGAGATAGTCTTTCCATTAATTCCAACTGGATCAGGCCCTTGTTTAATGGCCTATAGTCATGATTTCAACATGTCATTCCAATTCCTGGATATAGCTCCGAAGTATAAAAAGAACACTTTTTTTAATCAGTGACACCAGATCAGCGTTGGAGCACATGGCTGTAACAGCCATGGCGGAAGCTTGCATTGTTGCTGCATGTTGTACAACATTTTCGCAGAGAAACAGTGAACTTCTGTCCCTGGATGATTCAGGTACTCCATTCAACAGCAGTCACTTGCTCAAAGCAACAAAGTTTGAGAAATTCAGCATCGAAGTTGCAAAGGATTATCTATTTTTTTTAAAACCAAAATGAAGCTAATGCTGGTGAAAGGTGCCAGATTAACAAGACCTGACAGTGAAATTCTCTGTTTATCCACGGAAGATGCACAGCACCAAGAACAGCAGTAAAAGCTTACCCCACGTCATCTTGCCAAAGCACCTCAACTTTACTACAAAATACCACACCTGAAGGGATTAGAGAATGACATTTTCCATGTCCATTTAGTCCTTGATGTCTGAGGCTGCCAACTGGATTAATAGTTTCATTGTTGACAGTATTTGTTTATGGCATGGAGAACATTGAACCAGGAGATCAACTAAGATCAGCTATTTAATATACTGGGCCACCAAACAACTGTCTAATGTTTTAAAAGGCTACCTGTCCAATAACGATCAGCAAGAGAAATTAAGAGGCAAGATAAAGCTGAGTGTACCAAATGTGGCCATTTGATAGTTATGATAACCCATTAATAATTTCTCTTATGAACCTTTTAATACTATTTTTATAGATTCATAGACTTATAGACTCTAAGGTAAGAAGGGACCAATATGATCATCTAGTCTGACCTTGTGTATAACACAGGCTACAGAACCTCACCCACTCACTCCTGTAATAAACCTCTAACCTATGACAGAGTTATTAATGTCCTCAAATCATGGTTTAAAGACTTTAAGGTACAGAGAATCCACCAGCAAGTAAGCCATGCCCCATGCTACAGAGGAAGACAACCCACCCACCCCCAACCCCCCCAGAAACTTTGCCAATCTGCCCTGAGGGAGAATTCCTTCCCAACCCCAAATATGGCAATCAGTTCAACCCTGAGCATGTGGGCAAGACTCACTAACCAGACACCCAAGAAAAAATTCTCTATAATAACTCAGAACCCACCTGATCTAACATCCCTTCACAAGCCACTGGCATATCTACCACCAGTAGTCAAAGATCAGTCAATTGCCAAATTAGGCTGTCCCATCATAAATTCTCTCCATAAATTTATCAAACTCAGTTTTGAAGCCAGCTAGGTGTTTTGCCCCCACTGCTGCCCTTGGAAGGCCATTCCAGAACTTCACTCCTCTGATGGTTAGAAACCTGAAACCTGCATCTAATTTCAAGTCTAAACTTCATGGTGACCAGTTTATATCCATTTGTTCTTGTGTCTACATTGGCACTAAACTTAATTAATTCCTCTCCCTCCCTGGTATTTATCCCTCTGATGTATTTATAGACAGCAATCATATCTCCCCTCAGCCTTCTTTTGGTTAGGCTAAACAAGCCAAGCTCTTTGAGTCTCCTCCTATAAGGCAGGTTTTCCATTCTGCGGATCATCCTAGTAAACCTTCTCTGCACCTGTTCCAGTTTGAATTCATCTTTCTTAAACATGGGGGACCAGAACTGCACACAGTATTCCAGATGGGGTTTCACCAGTGCCTTGTATAACAGTACTAACACCTCCCTATCTCTACTGGAAATACCTTGTCTGATGCATCCAGGGACCACATCCTTTTTGCACAGCCACATCACATTGGCAGCCATAGTCATCCTGTGATCAACCAATACGCCCACATCCTTCTCCTCCTCTGTCACATCCAACTGATGCGCCCCCAGATTATAGCAGAAATTCTTGTTATTAGTCCCTAAATGCATGACCTTGCACTTTCCACTATTAAATTTTATCCTATTTCTATTATTCCAGTTTACAAGGTCATCCAGACCTTCCTGTATGATATCCTGATCTGTCTCTGTATTGGCTATACCTCCCAACTTTGTGTCATTCGCAGACTTTATTAGCACATTCCCACTTTTTGTGCCAAGGTCAGTAATAAAAAGATTAAATAAGATTGGTCCCAAAACTGATTCCTGAGGAACTTAACTAATAACCTCTCTCCAGCCTAACAGTTCACCTTTCAGTATGACTCGTTATAGTCTCCTCTTTTATCAGTTCTTTATCCACCTTTCAATTTTCATATTTAATCTTCTTCTTTTCTAATTTAACTAATAATTCCCCATATGGAACCGTATCAAATGCCTTACTGAAAGCTAGGTAAATTAGACCCACTGCATCTCTTTGTCTAAAAAATCTGTTATCTTCTCAAAAAAGGAGATCAGGTTGGTCTGGCACGATCTACCTTTTGTAAAGCTTTGTTGTATTTTATCCTAGTTACCATTTACCTTGATGTCCTTAACTACTTTCTCTTTTAAAATTTTGTCCAAGACCTTGCATACTACTGAGGTCAAACTCACAGGCTTGTAGTTATCTGGATTTTGTCTTTCTTAAAAATAGGAACTTTGTTAGCAAATCTCCAGTCATACGGTACAGCCCCTGAGTTCACAGATTCATTAAAAATCCTTGCTAATGGGCTCACACAATTTCATGTGCTAGTTCCTTTAATATTCTTGGATGGAGATCATCCACCCCCGCCCCCAGATTTAATCCCATTAAGCTGTTCGAGTTTGGCTTCTACCTCAGATATGGTAATTTCTGCCTCCATATTCTCATTCCCATTAGCCATCCTACCACTATCCACAAGATCATCATTAGCTTCATTAAAAACTAAGGAAAATTTTTTGTTTAGATATTCAGCCATGACTAGACTACACTGGACAACAAATTTTTTCAAAAGTGTTGCTTCCTCAGAATTTTTTTTTTTTTTTGATTATGCTAGACTGCTTGAAGCTGAACACAAATATAATTTCAGACTACTTGTATCACGCAGGAATTTGGAGAATGTAGACCGGCGGGCGTCACCCGTCAGACGCGGCTGCCCTTCCTGGGGCCCAGCCGCGGGGGAAGGTCCCTGCACCTTCCAGAAAACAAATGGGGAATTAGTTTTAGTACCAGAGTCGGTTGCCCGGCCCCTTGGCAGGGCGGGCGCGCACACAGTCTATCGCCCCGGCCCCTTGGCAGGGCGGGCGAGCACACAGTCTATCGCCCCGGCCCCTTGGCAGGGCGGGCGAGCACACAGTCTATCGCCCCGGCCCCTTGGCAGGGCGGGCGAGCA
>ML675619.1:5629966-5643623 GCA_007922155.1 Mesoclemmys tuberculata
CGAGCACACAGTCTATCGCCCCGGCCCCTTGGCAGGGCGGGCGAGCAGAGGAGTCTATTATCAGAGTAGAGGAGGTTCTGGTAGGTTCACCAAGGACAAAAAGGGGGGTAAGAGGAAGGGGGACGCAGGCCCACCCGACTCCACTGCGTCCCGGCCCAGGGCCCTAGTAGTGGCAGGGGCGCTGCCACTGCTCTGGCGGGGTCCGACCGTAACACGCCAGAGGTAGCAGGCGTTCCACCGCAGCCCCATCCGGGGCTGCCCCTGGGCCACTTCCTCCCCTCCCGTCCCAGGTACTTCCCTCCTCGGTGGTCGCCGGGTAGCTTGCTCTGGGCAGGTTCAGCAGGCCTTCTGTGTCCGCGGGCAGCAGGTCCGGGAACTCTTCAGCGAGGGGCAGCTCCTCTAGGTCGCAGGATTCGGTGGGGGCCTCAGCTTCGGTAGCTCCTCCAGGTCTGGCCCTGCTTCGGCTGGGGGTGCAGCAGGTAGCTCCTCGAGGTCACGACCCGCCTCAGGGGGGGTTTCCCAACCTAGAGGGTCCAAGGACTCGCCCCATCCCCGGGTGTCTGGTGGTCCGACCCAGTCGTCGGTCCCACGGCAGGAGGGTCACTCCCAGCTCCACAAGTCTGGCAAGGGCCTGCACTGGGGTTTGGCCAGGCAGAGCTCAGGCCGGGCCTCCAGCTGGCGGGAAGGCAGGTCTGACCCTGCTGACCGTCTGCCCCGGACTGAGCGACGGGCCCTGCCTTTTATCTCCCTTTGTCTGGGGGAAGTCCCGCCCTCTGGGGAAGGGATTGGCCAGTCGCTCGGGCCTGTCCCGGTCGGCTCCCGGCCTTGACGGACAGGCGGGGGGGTTTAAATCCGGGCTTGGCTGTGTTTGGGGCGGCGGCTGCCCTTCCTGGGGCCCAGCCGCGGGGGAAGGTCCCTGCACCTTCCTACAGAGAAACAAGAAATTGACTTTTATTGAATGTAATGCATTTAATCTCATAACGGTGCTGATGCTTTGCAATAGTTCAACTGAGCTAAAAATGTTTTGTTGATGATTTTCATTTGTACTCAGTGTCTGAGGCTTATCGTTTAAGTGTCCAACAATAATCAGTCAGCATTGATGGATTCCAGTTGCCCTGATACTGTTTTTCCATGATTGCAATGTCCTGGTGAAACCTTTCACCGTGCTTGTCACTTACTGCACCAAGATTTGCAGGGAAGAAGTCTAAATGTGAATGCAGAAAATGAATCTTTAGTGACATGTTGCACTTCATGGTTTTGTATGCTTGAAGCAAGTTCTCAACCAGCTGCATGTAGTTTGGTGTTCTGTAGTTGCCAAGAAAATTTTCAACAACATCCTTGAAAGCCTTCCATGCGATTTTCTCCAGCCCTACTAGAAGTTCTTCGAACTGCCTGTCATTGATGACCTCTTTGATTTATGGACCAACAAAATGCCTTCCTTAATCTCGGCATCAGTTATTCTGGGAAACATCTGTCTCAAAAATCGAAATCCTTCACCTTCCTTGTTCATCGCTTTCACAAAATTTTTCCTCAGTCCGAGTTTTATGTGACAAGGAGGCAAAAATATCTTTGTCGGGTCTACAAGTGGTTTATGTGCCACACTTTTCTGCCCTGGAACCAACTGCTTCTGGACTGGCTTTTTAATGTAATGAGACTCGTTAGCACGGCTGTCCCATTCATAAATGAAACAACAGTACTTGGTGTATCCAAGCTGCATTCCTAGTAGCAGCGCGACTACTTTCAAATCACCACAGATGTTCCAGTTGTAGTTGCTGTACTGTATGTGTTTCAACAAATCTTCCATATTTCCGAGGTTCCTTTCATGTGTACTGCATAGCCAATTGGTATTGAAGGGTAGACATTGCCGTTGTGTAACAACACACCTTTCAGGCTTAACACTGATGAATCAATAAAAAGATGCCATTGTTGTGGGTCTTGCTGGCAACCCAAAGCAGTGAACAGCCCATCAATGTCAGATTATCAACCTGACCAAAGAATTGCATCAAATCTTCTTGGTGGCTGCGAAAGACAGAAATTTTTGTGCCTGGTGACAGCAGACCCCATCCTTGCAGTCTTGAACCCAGTAATTCTGCTTTTGCCTTTGACAAACCCAAGTCCCTGACCAGGTCATTTACCTCAGATTGAGTTATCAGATGAGGCTCACTTGACATAAATGGTTCAAAATCTGGATCTGTGTCGTTTACCATTCCTGGCTCGTGCATCATGACATCTTCATCTGCCTCCTCTAGGCTCCATGTCTCTGGTGGTTTCAGTACTGGAAGACTGTCATCATGTGGCACAGGTCTCATGGCTGAAGGGAGATTGGGGTATTCAATGGATTTCTTGTTTTTAGAAGAGAGCCCAGACACATTGGTCAGACAGAAGTAACAGTCTGTCACATGATCCTTCTGCTCTCACCATATCATCGGGACAGCAAACGGCATTGACTTCCGAGAAGCTCTGAGCCAAGCTCTAAGATTGACAGCGCATGTTGCGCAACAAATGTGAGGAACCCAGGCTTTGTCCTGATCACCAATTTTACAGTCAAAATAGAGCTCATACGTTTTCTTAATACATGCAGTCATGCTCTGTCTTTGAGGTTTAAGCATATATTCACCACAAATGTAACAGAATGTATCGCGGCTGTTGCGACATGGGCAAGACATTTTGCTATCACAAATCCTCCTGAAAATACAATAGTTTTATTATTGTGAGTACACACAATATGCTATGTGCATAGAGCATGCACATCAACATGAATGCAAACTGATATAAATGCAATGCATAGAACGGTGTGTGTGAAATGCTTTTACAGCCTTTCTAAAACCTGTCCTGCCAGCATCCGCCCTACCTAAGCCTTAGCATTCCCACTGCATGTTGTGTGGCCTGCGCTAGGTGCAGTGTCACTGCATGCCCAGGCATGCTTGGAGACAAGATAGAAAACTTTTCAGCTTACATTGTGGGCAACATTTTAATAGACTTAAATTATGAATTGAAATAACAAATATAGATGATTTCAAAAATGGTACGTGATAGGGAAATTTCATGGTGATTTTTGTAATCAGCAGCCCAAAATCCATAAGATACACCCAAAAGTATTCAGGAAGCAAAATCTTTGTTGTCCAGTGTTACCCTTAACCTCCATTCCATCATCAGTGCTTAGTGGCTGCACTTCTTTCTTTGTTTTCTTCCTATTTCCTGTTGTTGAGTTTCTTAGCTGGTTTGATGTGGCTGAAAGCTTTCTTCTCTAGTTGTACATTGTTTAGAATCTTTTAAGCAGTTCATGCTGGGAATCACTGGGTACTTAATTGGAGGTCTCCCATTATTGACCTGCCTAAGGGGCATCAGACAAATTGTTTGATGTAACTGGTCATAGTCAGTCATTTATCATTTGTTTGCAGCCACTCAGAAGTCTAGATCTATCTGTATTTGGACATAATAACCCATGAACCTGAGCACTGCCATCTTGAGAGCACAGTGCAGTGTTTATTATAACACCCATTCATATTCATACATCAGGCAAAGCCAGTTGTCTCATCCTGGTGTGTGATCCTGCAGCTAGAGTTTCTAAGAAACTAAGTGTGGCATATTCCATTCCTGAAAATTCTTTGCATGCCTTCACTTCAGTGAAGAGTGTCTGGTACTAAGGCACAGTGTATCCAGAATGTATCCATAGGGGAAGCGTTCTGGCCTGCAGGACTTGCAACACCTTTGCAAATGGAAAAATCCTTTCTCCATTTAAACATCTGTCACCCTCTAGTTCCCTGCCAAACCCCCACTTTGGCAAAGTCCAGGTAAAGAGTTTGTGTAGCCATGATCAGTTCTTGTTTTAACCAAATTGGTTTGCCCTCCCTACGTAATCCTTCTCTTTAGTTTATGATTGACTCACTCTGAAGAATTTTCTGATAGTATTTACAAGGTATGCGATATAGACATAAAATGCACTTTTTATTATTTTTAGGTTTCAGATGAGAGGGTGCTAGAACGATATCATGTGCTAACGTGAAGAAGCAGGTCTGGTTGTAATTGTTTCTACTGTTAACAATAACTTTCAGTTTACACATCCTGGAGTAAAACGGTGTGCTGTGCTGCAAGGACTCATGCCAAGCACAAAAGGAACGTGTGTTACCCCTCTAGCAGCAGTTGTTTTCAAGAAAGAGGCTTTTATGGCTTTAACTTATGTGTCTAATTAACAGAGAAGGCCCCTGCAGCGTTGTATGTTTAATAACCCTTAGCATTTTTTTTCAGAATTAAGAGTACCATAAAAACAAAATGATACCCAATATCCAGTGTTAATTAAACTTAAAGAATGATCCTTAATAACTTTTCTTTCACATGAGGACATCCACCATATGCAAAGTAATTAAAATACATATTTGATATTTTTCTTGGAATAGATGGTCTCAACAAGTTCATTCAATCTCATCTGCGGCAAAGCTTTCTGACTTGCTTGTAGTTTAGACCCTGCTCCTGCAACTCCCAGTGCAAGAGTGCCCACCCTATGAAGCCCTACTGAAGTCAATGGGATTCACTCATGCAGATCCATTTGCACAATCCAGCCCTTAATCTCTAAAGACAAAGGCACGCACCACACACACACACTTGAAATCCCTCCATTTTATCACAGATACTGGAGGGAGTTCAGACAAAAAGCAACAAGAGAGTTCAGTTGTGCCCTCTAGGCACAGTTCTGCCATCTGCAAGGAGGATTCCTCCTCAATTTCCCTAGCAAACAGAACATGCGCACTTTCTGCCATACCTGTATTGGTATCAAGCTTACTTCCCACACTGTACTGCGATCTGCTCTGCAAGCCGCTGTAAAGGAGGAGCAGAGTCAGGGCCGTACTCTTCCACCTCTCAAGGGGAGATCTGTGTTTGTGACAGGGAGGGTGCAGTCTCTGTACTACTTGCACCCCCTTTCCCACCCCTAAAAGGGGTGAATCTGACTCAAAGAGATCACAGGTCTGGAAGGACTATATGATAAAACATTTTAAAAGCTATATAGCATATAGATGTTTAGTTGGGCTAAGAAACTATATGATAGCAGTCTATAAATATTTGGATTCTTGGCTATTTAATGGTATAAAGCTTCTATTTCTGGCCCTGATTCCAAATCTCTCACTGATCCATGGCTCATTATTGCCCACCCCAGACCTTTGGTCATTATGATTTTGAGTAAGAAATTCCTAATTAGGAGAGGGCGAGGGGGAAGGAAAAACATTTCTGTGGCAAGATTTGTTGTTGCTGTTTTAAATGGCAGGTGTTTCAATCTATCTGGAATGTGAGGACCAGTCCTGTGGGAGATGGGTTAGTGGGCAGAGTGCAGGTAAAAAAGTCAGAAATGCAAGATGCATGCAATTTATCATATGCCTCTGATGTACCACGGGAATATCACCGTGGTACTAGTGTTGTGGGTGGTATAAACACACAGAAATATTTGAGCTATTTTATTGCTTAGGAAAATAAGAAATTGATAAACTAGAACTAGGCACAGGGATTTCAGCTATTATTACAGCTCTGCCAATGTACTTTTATCCTGAATTGTAACACTCCTGGTATACCTGGCCTGCATCTCACCTAGCAAGCCAATGGTTATAAAATCAAATGCCTTCTATGGATTTAGTTAATATCCATAAGCACAGCTTGAGGGAGATCCACTTAAACCCTAGTCTCAGGAGATAGAAGTGAAACACATTAGCCCAATTCATGTGTCTCTCCCTGCCCTATCCCTATTAGTCTCCCCACCCCAATACCTGCATATGAATTACTTGCTTGAAGTCTGGTTATTTCATCCAAGCGCAAACCTTAAATTAGAACAACTAAAACTCAGGAAGGATGATTACTTTGGGCCAGAAAAATAAATATTTCCAGCCTTTTTGTCTTCATAATTACTCTTAAAGCTTTTAAATACAAACACAATAGCTCTGAGAGGCCATATTTGATGTATAAACTAAAGGCTGTGGGGAATTAAATCTATTTGCTTTGTTCTCCAGATGTGAAAAGAAACTCCCAGAAAATATGACAGGTTGAGTTAGCTTTATCTTAGACAAATGTAATGAACATCTGTTTTGATTCTTCTCGTGGTTGATCTAATTTCCTTTTAAACTTGACACTGGTTGGTTTACACATGTGTGCAAAAGTTGTAAATAGCCAACGGTGAAGCCATTCCAACTCTCATGAACATTTATTTATTTATTTATTTAAAAATTCTTTTAGTAATAATAAAAAAAAACCTATGAGTACTGCAGGCCTAAATAGAAGGTAGGTGTGTGAAATTATTATCCATAACGTACTCACAAATATGTGGGTGTTGTTGTTCCTGTAATAAATTGCAAAATTCTAAGATAAACAGCAGAACCATGAAACAAATAATATTTATCATTGGCTCGGCAATTTATATGTGCTTATGACTAGCTCACCTGGCTTCTGCCCACTAATCTTCCTTCTTCAGGACTACTTCCAACATTTCATACACCTCAGCAGCATCAAACTGCTGTCCTTTTCTTTTTAAGCAACCTAACAGAGAAAAAAAAAGATATATTTCTATGAAAATACAACGCTGCAGAATTCTCATTCTTGAGTCTCAGCTCATTAGTGTGAGACAAGCAGAACTACTGAAGCACTTGATTTTTTGTTATTATTAAGTGCAGCAGTACTGGAAACTCACACCATGCTGGAAAGTCAGTGTCAACTATACATATGGAGTGACAGCCACCGCTCCATAATCCGTATACAAACAAACACGCTACATAGAAGAGGAAGAAGATCCATTTTGTCTGTGTCCCATCCAGCGTCTGAGCTCGGTGTGATATTCTAAACTATGGCAACAAGGCATTGCTTTGCACGCTCACTGATATAGAATGTTGAGGGTTTTGGTTTGTTGCCAAAAACAAGCCGTGCTACACAAATCACAGACTGAAGAGGGCCATTTAGCACAACTCATAATTCAGCCAAATTTGAACTGACTGTTCTTGGAACCAGCAACGGGCTCCTCCCTGAACCCCGGATTAGCCTCCTGCCAAAGGTCCATGCTGTGCTGCAAACTGTGGACGCATTATAACTATTTGAAAACAAAACAAACAACAACAACAAAAACAGGTCTCAAGATGTTTCTATTGTTTTATAGAAAGTATTAGTTAACTTAAAATAGAATGTCACTCCCCCTACAATTATTAAATTGGAAGAAGTTATTAAATAGCTTCTCCCTCAGAGTTTTGACCCCACTACATTGGGTCTGGTACTAGAGACTGAATGGGCTTACCTGAACCTTCTCAGAAGCTCCTGGCTGGAAGTTCCACTCACACCATCATTTTCCAGTGCCATGACTTCAGAGATCAGAAGAGATCACTTTATTTGCCTCATAAAACTTGCAGCATGTGAAAAGAGTCAGTTGCTTACCTTGTGCAGTAACTGAGGTTCTTCAAAATGTGTCTCCCTCTGGGTGCTCCACTCTGGGTATTGGCACATCCTCGTGTCCTCGATAGGAGATTTCACCAGCAGTGACTGTCCAGGTCGCACATGCACTGTCCCCATCTTGCGGAGCCCTTTTCAGCACACACAACCTGGCCCCTTCTGTTTCTTCTCTACTGTAGACTGTACTGTAGACTGTGTTTGACTCCAAAGTAGAGGGTAGTCCACAGGGGCACACATCTCAAAGAATTTCAATTACTGAACAAGGTGAGTAACCACCTTTTCTTCTTCGAGTAGGGTCCCTGTGGGTGCTCCACTCCAGGTGATTCTTGAGGAGTGCCCTCAGTTGGAGGAGAGAGCTTCGGAGTTGTTAGGTTGAATAGACGAGAGTACTGATATTTCGTTTGCTGCATCATGTCTTGATGCTTGATTGATGGTATAGTGTTTTATGTCGCTGCTTTGCATATTTCAGTAATTGGTACATTATGCAAGAAGGATGTGGATGTAGCAATTGATCTGGTTGAATGTGTCCTGACATTCTGGGTTGGCATTACCCCGACTGTGTGTAGCATGTGTGGATGCAGGTGAAAATCCAATTCAAAAGTCTTTGGGTGGATATGGTATTGCCTTTGGAATGTTCCGTAATTGATACAAAAAGTTTGGGAAATTTCCTGAAAGCCTTTGTACTTTCTAGGTAAAATGCAATGCTCGTCTGATGTCCAGCATATGGAAGACTGCATCCTGTGCGCCAGAGTATGGTTTCAGGTAAAAGGTAGATAAATGAATGTTTTGGTTAAGGTGAAATGATGATGTTACTTTGAGGAACTTCGGATGAGGTCGTAGCGTCACCTTATTTTTGTGAAATACTGTACATGGTGGGTGGGCCATAAGTGCTCCAAGTTCATTCAAATGGTGTGCCGATAGGATTGCAGCTAGAAATGCTACCTTCCTGGACATGTGCATTAGTGAACAAGTCACTAAAGGCTTGAATGGTGGCTTGATAATTGTCCTGAGGACCAAGTTGAGGTCCCAAGGTATTATGGGAGGATGTATGTCTGGGTACACATTTTGTATACCAGTCATGAAGCATTTGACGATTGGATGCACAAAAATCATGGTATCATCTATGAGATCATGGAAGGTGGTGTTAGCTGCTAGGTGTACTTTAACTGAGCTAATCGCTAATGCAGATTTTTTATTTCCAGGAGATAGTCTAATATAATGGGGATTCGTGCTGTTAGTGCATTGACCTGCTTCTGTTGACAGCATAAGGAGAATCTATGCCATTTCTGAAGGTAAATTTTCCTTCTGGCAGGTTTTCTGGTATTTAGTAAAATATTCCTTACTGGTTCTGAACATTGTAGTTCAGCTTGTTGAAACCAGTTAGGAATGATGCTGTGAGATGTAAATTCTTCAGGTGCGGATGGCGGATGGTTCCATTGTCCTGGGAGAGGAGATTGTCGACTAGGGGGAGAGTGATTGGTGCGCAGATCGACATCTCTATGCGGTGACTGAACCATGGTTTCCTGGGCCATGCTGGAGCTATCATTATCACCTTCGCATTGTCTTGGCATATTTTGTGTATGGTTTTGGCTATCATGGGGATAGTTGGGAACGTGTACAGGAAACCTGTGTTTCAGCTGACGAGGAATGCGTCCCACAATGAATGTGTACCTAACCCTGCACTTGAGAAGAAGCAATGGCATTTGCGATTCTTTGCAAATAGATTGATTGTGGGGTATCCCCATGGACGAAAGGTGTTTTCTAGAACTGTGTTGTATAATTCCCACTCGTGATTGTTGCTGAATTTTCTGCTCAGGATGTCTGCAGTGGTGTTCTGGCTACCAGGTTGATATGACGCTGAAATGTGGATGTTGTGGGATATGCACCAATTCCAGTCTCATTGCCTCTGAGCATAGAGGGCGAGATCTTGGGTCTCCTTGATGATTGATGTAGAATATACAGTTGATGTTGTCTGTCATTATCTTTCTCATTTTCCCTGCTATCAGAGGTAGGAAATGTGTACAGGTGTTCTGATGTTCTGAACAGCTCATAACTCTAGTAGGGTTGTGTGTAATTTCGTTTCCTGTGGTGACCATTTGCCTTGAATGGTATGCCTTTGTAGGTGCATGCCCCATCCAATTAGTAATGCATCTGTTGTGATCAGGATTGAAGGTGTTTTGCTTATTAATGGAGTTCCTATTTGAAGGTTGTTGGGCTGTGTCCATCATTTTAATGATTGTTTGATCTTTTTTGGCATTTTATAGAGATTGTCTGTGTGGTATGTAAACTGTCGTGAGCCACATTTGAAGTGGTCTCATGTGCAACTGTGCATTTTGCACTATGAAAGTAGCAGCTGCCATATGATCCAACATTTGAAGGCATGTGCGTACATTCAGAGTTGGGCTGCTTTGTATTATAGATTCTAGATTTGTAGTAGTCATAAATCTGTTCTTTGGTAAGAAAGCCCTGAGAGTGAGGGAATTCAGGTGTGCCCCTATAAATTCCAGTTGTTGCACATGCTGTAGGGTGGATTTTTTGTCAATTATCACAAGCCCTAGTGTGTGAAATACTATCTTTGTAGTGTGAACTGGATGTGTAGCTTCCATGTAGGTGCGTGCCCTTATTAGACAATCGTTGAGATAGGGGACGATGGTGACCCCTAGTCTGCGAAGGTAAGTTGCAACTACAGCAAGGACCTTGGAAAAGACTCTTGGAGCAGTGCAAGGGCCGAAGGGTGGTACCATATTTTGATAGTGGTTGTTGAGTAGTGTGAATCTTAGGAATTTTCTGTGGGCTGGATGAATAGTAACATGAAAATATGCTTCCTGAAGGTTGAGAGCTGCAAACCCACCCCCCTGTTCCAATGCCAGCAATATAGTAACCAGAGTAACCATCCTGAATTTTTGTATCTTTATGAATTTGTTCAATTTTCTTAAGTCTAAAATGGGTCTCCAACCTCTGGTCTTCTTTTCGGTGAAAAAATAATGAGAATAAAAGTCTTTTGCTCTATGTTGGGAGGGAACATGCTCTATATGGCACCTATTTGAAGTAAATGATCCATCTTCTGTTATAATAGTTGTTCACAAGATGGGTCCCTGAAGAGGGACAGGGAAGGAGTTTGGGTTGTAAGTATAGAAGTAAAGGGGATAGTGTATCCAGGTCAGATAATTTCTAGTACCCATCTGCCTGATGTTATGTTCACCCAGTGTTGGTAAAAGGGACATAGTCGATGTTTGAACAAGATGGACTTTGTCCGTTAAAGGTAGGGGAGGTTGTACAGACCCTTGACCAAGTCCTCAAAATTTATGCTTTGGGGGGGAAGCCTGGGCATTGATGGCTGCTGGTTAGTCTGTCAACGTCACTGTGGCCTTTGCCGGGAGCGAGACTGTTTGTATCATCTGTTTTGCAAGTAATGTTGGTATCTGGAATTATACGGCTGATACCTGAAGGGTCTTCTTCTTGTTTCAGGTGTATAAAATTCCAAGGGTGTGGAGCATAGCTCTGGAATCCTTTATGGTATGCATGATTTCATCTGTTTTTTCTGCAAAGAGCTTCGCTTTATCGAAAGGAAGATCCTCAATCATTGCCAGCAGTTGTTAGGCAGGGCTGCAGAATGAAGCCATGATGCCCTATGCACGACGACAGCAGTTGCCACAGTTCTAGCAGCAATGTCAGCCATGTCAAGGGAAGCCTGCAATGCTGTTCTTGCAACCAGTTGCCCTTCTTTGATCAACAACTGAAATTGCTGTTTTTTATCATCCGGAAGAAATTTAGTAAATTCTGATATCTTGGAATAATTTTTGTGATCATAATTTGATAATAAGGTGGCATAGTTTGCTACTCTTAATTGAAGAGTAGCTGATGTGTAGAGTTTTCTGCCCATTATGTCCAGCCTTTTATCATCTTTGTCGTGTGGTGTCGACTTATGATGCTGCTGCTTGTTCCTCTGGCTAGCAGCTTCTGTAACCAGGGAGTTAAGAGCTGGATGGGTGAAGAGGAACTCAGTATCTTTGGCCGAGACATAATATTTTTTATCAGCCCTTTTAAAAGGTGGGGAGATGGTGGTGGTGTTCTGCCATATGTTATTTGCTGGCTTCATGAGAGAATCATCCATTGGAAGGGCAATTTTGGTGGAAGCTCATGTCTGCAATATTTTAAGCAATTTGTGTTGTGACCCTGCCACTTCCTGGAGTGGGATCTCCAAACTGTCCACCACCCTCTTAAACAGTTCCTGGTCCTGTTTAAAATCACCTGCAGTTGTCAGTGGTGGGGAACTATGGTCTCATTGGGTGAGGATGAGTTGTATGTGGTTGGCGGCATTTCTTTTCTGAGCATGATTTTGCAGATGCAGAGTTGTTAGCTCCATTGTGAATGATGGCTCCAAAGTGTGCTCCCTAGCCTTTTCCAGTGCAGCTGTATCCGTCGGCACCGCTGGTGCCATCAGTGCCTTTGGGGCTGTAAGTGCTGCAGTTTTTGCTGCTGCTGATGTAGACTGGTCAGTGTGTGTCAGTGCCATGTCGCTTACCGGCACCGAGGTCCAAGTCGGTGCTGCTGTTGAGGCGGTTACAGTCGTTGTGCGGGCCGTTGTTTTAGATGGTGCCGTGTTGGCACAGGGTTGTTCAGTTTTCTCTCACCTGTTTAGAGGCGCGATGAGAGTCTCTCCTTGTTGAGGAGGTCAATGTATCCAAGGAACCTAAAGCCTCTTTGGTGCCAAAACCTTTATCCTTTTCAGGTGACGAACTTTTCTTGGCATGCTCAGTGGTAGATGGAGAAGAGTGCCTTTTTCTGGTGTTTTCTTGCGAGGAGTTGTTATCCTGCCCAGGGTCTGAGACAGGTCTTAGTGACCACTCCATGAATATTAACTTCTGGCAGATGTCCCTGTCATGCCTGGCTTTGGCCTTTAGATTGTATAACGGATGCATTTTTGGGCAACATGCTCTTGACCGAGGCATCTGATGCACTCGGAGTGTCCGTCCAAAGCCAGCATAGTGTCCCTGCATGAGTTACAGCGTTTGAAGCCAGGAGAACCCAGGATAATCCTACTTATAACAGAGGGGTGAAACTGAGGGAATTTTTTTTGAAGGGGGAAGATTAAGATAAAATACACTAAACTACGGGTGAAACTGAGTGACTTTACAGAAAAGAGGAGACTTATTGAAGATTTCTAGCGGGCTATGAAGAACTGCTGGGAGCTCCATCTTGGACCATGGATGGTTGACCAGAACTGAGGAGTCTGGGTCGCATGTGCCGAAAAGGACGCCAATGACACCATGAGACAAGGAAGGCACATGCGCATCCCGGATGGGCATTACTGGCAAAATCTCCAATCGAGGACATGCCAACACCTGGAGTGGAGCACCCAGAGGAACACTACTCAAAGAAGAAGCTACAATTAATTTTCTTTTAGGTCTCAGTGTGCCCTGACTAGGAATATGAGGCGAAAGGAGGAGAGAAGGAAAAGATCTCACAAAGGTGAAGCTGCAGCTTTGGAAACAATAAACATCATTCCATGATGTTGCTTGATAAACTTAGGTATGTGTTTTACAGGCATTACAGTGGCCAAACTGCCTTCGGTTACACCAGTGTCAATGCATCAAAATGCCACTGATCATTGTGGAATCAGTCAAGATTTATTAGCATAATTATTATTTATATTTTGTTTTATTGCAGCCAAACGATGCTGTCAGCATGGTGAGCCTCCCCACCTAGTGGTTACAGTTTGCAGTCCATGGCAGTTGCACACCATGGCAGCAGTGCCACTTAGTGGTTGTGTGGTAAGGGAACCCTGGTCCTCCCACTGTATCAGGTTTCAACCCAAAGGCCCTTTTGAGCACCATAATGCAGGAATCTGCTACTGCAATCCAGCAAACACTCTCCCCTGGGCCTCTTCCTACTCCTGTACCCCTCCTCAAGGGGCACATCATGGCTAGCAGTTGACCCTGATGACCTGGACCACAGGTCTCTGCAGGATGGGGAGTCTCAGCTTTGTGCAGCAGACCTTTCCCTGGGAATTTCTTCCTAGTATAGTTCTTCTACATCAGCAACCACAAGTCTTGTTCTCTCCAGCGATCACCCTTCTAGCCTGTGCCTTTTAAGTTCCTCCTCCAAATGGAGCATGTCCAGCTGATCTGCAGGGTGGGGCTTTCCAGGCCCAGGGCTGTTCCTGCACTCTCCAGTGTGGAGTTACCCACCCCATCATGGAGGGGATGTTATGATGGGATAGTTTAATTTGAGCGATTGATTT
>ML675619.1:5653623-5808571 GCA_007922155.1 Mesoclemmys tuberculata
CCCTTCTGACCTATGAGTCTATGAGTCTATGAGTCTATGAGTCATGAGGCCCCATATCCACCTCAGAAAATTTTACATCAACTCTTTCCTTTGGAGCATTGTTTGGAAACCAAAGGTGCTCACTTCACACAAGCAAGCAGAAATGGGTGGCAGCAATTGAAAAATAATCTTACAAAGATAAGGAATAAAGCAAGTTGCTGAGCTGAAAGATTTTATGGAAAGAAGGAAGAATGGAGCATACAGAGCAGAGGGATCAAGTCCAGACATTACCTCAGGCACTAATACCCTGAGAGCAAGCCAGAGCCCTATTAGTATGTGTATAAAGACAGATTAAAACTGGATTTCACACATAGATATCTATTACACCTAGTGTTATGGAAATTCTCCCTGATTTGTGGAAGCTTATTCACATGACCAGGGAAGGTTGGCACTACTTCATACCAAGAGGCAGTAGAGAAATCACATAAGGAAGTGAACAAAATGTTATTATATAGAACTGAGAGCTCTTCCTCCTTGTAGAAATCCTCAGCTGAATGTGCAGGAGGTCTAAGAGTAAAGTTTACACAAATATGGGCTGCTTTTACAGGTAGACATAAATAAATTATTACTCATGAGTATAAATATTTTCACTACCTCCTGCCTTCAATAACAGGCATTAGACAAGTTGGCTCATTTGTTTTAACTGTTGAGCAATCATTCTCTTCTGTTACTCTTTACTGACACAGTATGGACTATAGCTTCAAAAGGAGATAGGAAAATCATTGATGTATGAGTGTATATATTGGACATGCAACTATGGGAGACTAAGAGAATCCTGTTTCTTTGAAGAAAGTAGCTAATGTGATGTAAATGAAAAAGATCTGGCTGTTTGAACAATAAACTACCTAATTTTTTTTAAATTACCACATTTTTTGTGTTTCTGCTGACTGTATTAACTCCACCAAGCAGCTTTGGCGACTGTCTATTCTTCAGTATTGTTGTGTTGTGTTTGAAAACAAGGTTGTAATTTGTAACACTCATCTGACCCAGTTACAAATACGGTAACACAGCAACTATTTTTCCCACACAACAAATATGGATCAGCTATGTTTACTTATCCACACCTCCAGAGTTGCCTCTTTGGGTCTGTACAACGTTTTGTGGAAATATTGATCGCAGCGCTGTTGGCACCACCATATTGATTCTGCAGGATCAACTGGGCCGCAGTGGAAACCCACTCAATTAATCTGGAAGTAGATGTCATTAATCCATCCCCCCTTCCTCCCGCTGCAAAAAGAGTAATGCTGCATCGATGGGAGGGCATTTCCCATTGGTGCAGCGTAGTGAGGATGCTGCGGTAGGTAGAAGTTAGGAAGTTAACGGGAGATACGCAAGCTACTCTACACAGCTTACATATCTCCCGTTGTCTGCTGTCAAATTTTGCTGGCTGTGCAGACCTGGCCAGAGAGCACATTTAAAATTTCTCCTCAGCTTTGTGCTGCAGAAGTGGATTCCAGCTCCCTGTTCCTTCAGTCTCCGCAGCCAGATAACAATGATCCACATTTTTAAGGCTCATGCTGCAAGGAATGGCACTACATACTTTCATTAAAAAAAAACAACAATGAATGTTGACAAACTTATTTACTTTTCAAGGCCACCAAATGTTCAGGAGCTTCCCATGATCATGAACTTCATGGGGCTCTAGGTATATCTAACTGGTTACAGACAAGCAACCAGGTGCCAAATTAACCCACTGGCAAGAGAGAAACACTACTGGGTATTAATCAAGTGGTGTATGGAGCTATGTTTAGAGTAATTCATGACACTTAGGCCCTGATTCCACAAGGTACTTAGCATGTGTCTACATTTAGGCACATGAGTATTCCTGTTGACTTAAAATTAGATTATGTGTAAGTGCCTTTGTGGGTCATAGCTAGAGGCCCGGTCTACACTTACCTTCCGGATTCGGCAGCAGTCAACAGGAGATACAAAAGTGATGTAAATCACTTGCATATCTCCAGTCGACTTCACTGCGTCTGCTCCGCGCGCCGTCCACACTGCGCTGCGCTGACGGGAACAGCATTCTCTTCGACGCAGTGCTGCGCCACTTACCGGGGTGGTTTTTCTGGGTCGATTGCTGGATCGATTGAGCAGGTCTACACAGACCGCTCAGTCAATCCAGAGACATCAAACTGACGGTGGCAAATTTGCCGCCGTCAATGTAGACCCAGCCTAATTGGTTGTATAGTCAGTTAAAAGTTGTAACAAAGATAGGACCTTAGCTAACCTTCCTTTCAGCTCCTAGTTTTTTGTTCCACATATAGAGGTAATTAACCTATTAAATTCTTTTCTGTAGTGTTTTATAGCGTGTACTCAGTTTATTGATGACTTTGTACAGCAAATATTATGAAGCAACAATCAACCTGTATGTGAAGTATGATCAAATTAAAGAAAGGTCTGGGTGTAGCTGCAAAATAGGATGACCAGATGTCCCAATTTGATAGGGAAAGTCCCGATAGTCAGGGACTTTTTTATATGACCGACTATTACCTCCACCCTGTCCCAATTTTACACATTTGCTATCTGGTCATCCTACTCCACACGTTTGGCATGTTCAAATGCCCTCTGGAAGCTTGAAAATGGGATTATTCCTCAAATTCCCCAACCAGGACATTTGAAATCATATAATTTACACACACACACACGGCTATTACATAAATGTATTACTCATTTTTAACCATATCACTTGCCCTCTGTCCACTACTCCATTTTCCTGGGACTTACTATAAGATTCAAAACCCTGAAAAACTTCCAACACACTTGTAGGAAGATACAGTTTGGGCATGATTCAGTTCTGGATCAGTGACAACTTTTCTACAAACATAAATATTTCATTATCTTAAAGTCTGATACATCAGATCCCTGCAGGGCTAGCGGTGGGAGCTTTATATCTTTGGAAAGGGGAAATTCCCAACTGCCCAATAAAACACACAACAGTTGCTTTGAGCCACAAAAGGGCCCAAGCTATTAGACTTAAAAACTAAAATGAATATATAAAATCCTTCCAAAAACCACCTAAAATATAGATTTTCTATGCATTAAAGCTGTGATATTTTACCCTCCTGACTGTGCATGGACATACTGTAACTTTGAAATTAATGGGAGTTAGGTGCCTTGATGATCTGGGCCTATGCTTCCAAGTCACTTTTAAAAATGAAACTTAGGTGCTTTTGCAAAGTCTACCACAATGTGTTGTTATGTATGTAAATCAATAAGGTAACTCACGTGGTAAATGATTCTCCTTAGAGTAGTATACCTACATTTTTAAACTGTCTCTCAACAAAACGTGTAAGTATAGTGTTATTTTTGGCACTATAAGTAAAGTATGGGTCCTCCATATCTGACATCTAAAACCTGCTTACTTCTATCCAATAAGGCTCCCACATCATGCCTATACCTTCAATTCTTAATCAGCCAGGCACAGAAAGCATTCATTACTGTTTTCCAATTTAATTCCAATATGAGCATGGCTTCTGAGACTTTTAAAGAGCTATTCTTTCTGCTTCTGATTCTTTTCAGAGCATTTCAGCAACTAGCATGGTTGAATCATGGATTTCCAGCTGCATTTATTAGTGTAAATTATTGACTTATATGTAAAGAGTTCTTTTTACAAGCATTAAAGGGCTTTGCAGACGGTGCTCAATGGACAAAAATTTTATTGCTGGTATAACTCCTCTGACTCCATTTCTGGGCAGGAAAGACTATACGAGAATGCTTCTATATAAGTTTATCTCATCTCCAGATTCTGCCCACACATTTGAATATGAAAATGAACATATTTCACAATCATAAACAAATATATTCTCGTGCTATAATACATGGATATTTACTTGTTCATTCATCAGAGATGGAGGGGGTGGAGGAGTAAAGGAGAGGCAAAAGTGTGATATCCAAAGAGATCAGACTTTCCCCATAAGGAGAATTTTCTAAATTGTTTGTAACTTTCAGTGACAAAAGAAAGGTAAAGAATGAAATAAAGGGAGAGTTCAGCAAATCTTCTCTAAGCTGTGATGGATCCATGTTCTGGATTTGGAGGTTCAGCTTAAAAACTATCACAGAATTTGCATTCACTCCTCGTGGTGAAATGTTAATTGGGTACTTAGGTAGATTGTAGCTTTAGATAAAACAACAACTTTTGTGAGGACTACCATCTGAACCTCAGTATTTGCTAGTGGCTCAAATCAGCTGTTTGTCTTTGAAAACAATTCTTTTAATTCAGCTGCTAAATGAGTTCTAAAATAGTATACCCTTCTTCAGTACACAAAGGCAGTATTTTGGAGACAATAAAGTGGGATGTTAATTACTTTAGGCCCACTTCTGGCAAGAAGGTGAGCAGAGGCACCTGTCCAAAAAACAAAACAAAACAAAACAAAAAACACACCTCATGGGCTCTGGGGAAGCTCAGAGCAGAAATGTTCTACCTTATTTCTGACTGGCCTAAAGAATATTGCAATGACAACATTGATTCCTAGACCTAACAAAACAAGAGTCAGAAAAGCATTCTGGCGCTATGGGCCAGAATGCTTAGCTTACGGGAGCTGTGCATAGCCTTCCCGCTGGCATAGCGCTGTCCAAACCAGCGCTTAGGTCAGCATAACTTATATTGCAGGGGAATGTCCCTCTCCTCAGGACAGCAGTTGATGCTACTGCATCACAGCTGTAGCAGGTGCTGGTGCCATGATCAAGGTTAACACACACACACACACACCACACACACACACACACACACACACACACACACACACACTTACTTCAAGAAGATGGACGAGTCTCATCCACTGAAGTCAAATGAAATAGAAACTTAACAAAAATAGGCTTAAAATGCTATACCATTATTATTATATGGTAAATATGAACTAGCACAAAATAAAATGATAGTGTACCTGTTATAAATCAAGACTGTTATAAACTCCACTCAATGGCATCATTTGTCCATTGACCCTTTTGTTTTTTTCCAATCTATTGAGACCAATGAAGGCAGAACATTTACTGTTATTTCATGAACATATTCTCATAGGAGAAAAGTTAGATGGTGGGAGAATTAAGACCCAAACAGTATTTATATATCATTTAATCTCTGCCCTGATGTATAATTAAAACATTTCACATTTTGAGAGTTTAAAAGATTAAATAGCATGCTTAATGTTCAAGGAAATAACTTATTTGATAGAGCTACCTTGAAATATGATAGTTGGTAATTACAACTTTGCTAGCCTACAGGATGATATGTTTTATTCATTCTATACCAAACAATGTCAGAGTTGAAAAGATATGAAAGAATACATTTCGCAAAGCAAGCACAATCCTAGGGAAACCTAATCTTTTCTAAGCACCTAACAATATAATTCAAATTGCCTACGGTGAAGGAGTGAATAAAAGGGGAGAAGGCACATTATGTTTCACTAAAGAGATTAAATGTTAATATAATTTAATAAAAAAAAGTCTTGATAGTGCTTTCAAAGTAACCACAAATGTAAATAAAAATTAATCACTGGGAAAGTGAATATTACAAATGTATGGTACATCTCAGGTGAGGAAACTACAGGGGAACCACAATTTGAGCCCTTCCCATGGAAAGAACACTGAAAATTCCCTCTGCAACATGAGGGGAGATTCCAGTCATTTACCTTTTAAACGAGTCTCTCTTCTGTGCCCAGGTGTTGGAATTTAAGATGACCATGTTAATGTCTACAGTGAATGGAGATATATGTACAATTTTAATACCTACAAGCCAAATGCTGCTCTCTGCTACACAGGGTAACTCCCAACGGAGCTACTTTTTGAAGTTACTTTGGACTTTCACCTATGTTTCTGTGAGACAAATTTTGGCCTAATGTCCATAATTCAGTATAGTTTTTATATGTATAAACCAACAAAAAACAAAAAACCTCCAACAACATTGTACCTATGGTAGTGGGAACTGTACCTTTAAGGGCTGAGCTTCCTAGAGAGTGACTCTGGGTGGGGTGTTGTGAAGCCCTCTTGTTCTGCCTAGCCTTTTGGAACAGGATACTGAATGAAGCAGAACTCCTGAAGGCCCTTTAAGCAACAAGACCTAGATCCTGAAAGGGAGTTAGGTATGTACGTCTCATTGATTTCAGTAGGAGTTAGGCACTTAAATCCTTTTGAGGATCTAGGCCTGAGTGATCACAGAACCCAGCAGTCAAGTAACCTGGAGAATTTTTATGTTAAATTATTTTCCATTTCAGCAGAGAATTACAAAGTAAACAAAAACATTCCCAAAACAATCTGGGTGAAATGCATCCCTGTGCACAAGGCCTACATATCATGTAAATTCTATTTAAGCCCTCAAAAGAGGGCTAAAGCAGAACTTGAAAGGTGCCTATGGCTTACATTAGCCCTTGGTGCAGCAGAAATAAATTTAACCCTTTAAGATGTATCTAATTATCATCAAAATGAATATGAAAGAGAGAGAGAGAGAGAGATGAAGGTTGACTTTTACAATCAGACACCTATTCCCTGGATCATTTTCTACTTCTTGCCTTGTTTGAAATTTTTTTTCATTGTGACTGCGAGTGGGAGATCCTTAGCACTGGATTGTGTAGCTAGGTATGTCTTGGTGCTCTTTCCTACAGTCTTTGGTTTCAATGAATAATATTCTGCACTGCTTTCCATGAAGGCAGACAGAAGGGAACTAAGTCAATTCCCACCTGGGCAGACTGCTTTCATAGAATGGGAAGGTTGTAAGTGTTACAGTAATTATCCTTATCTCATTTGTTATGCTGAGGTAAGAGGTAGTATCAATGGGCCACTTCTCCCTGCCTTTTGCTCAGAGGAATTCAAATTGCTCCAACATGTGTTTCAGGTACACGAGCAAAAAGGGACATGAACAAAAGAGGTACATGAACAAAACATAATAATTTAAAGGCTCAGTGAACTAAAAACAGAAAAACTGCATTCGGCACCTAATAAAACATTTTAACAACGGAAAAAATATCTATCAGGAGTTAATTACCATTAACAATAGCAAACACTGAAGTTTCTAAAATCTTCTTTTAAAAAAAGGCATAAAATGAAAGCCAGGTCTAGGTAGTCTTCAGCTCTTTCCCAGGAAGTTTCCGTGTGGTTAACTACAGAACAGGAAGACATTCAAAGCTTTTCAAATAAATTGCAAGCCTTCTCTCACACATACACAAATGCTCCCCTTTCTACTAAAAGTCAACAGTAACCACCAATCACCACACTACTAAAGTTACTTCCTTTTCTACAGATACCTCAGTCTGGTAACTTCATTGTTGATTTTTTAAGTGAGGTTGCCATACTGTGCACACACCAGCATACCCTTTCCACACATTTTTTGGGGAGGAGACTACTATATCTCTAACAGAGCCACTCAGGATTCCCCTCCTTCATTCCCTGTGCTGAAGGTAGACACCGTCTTTCTCATTGAAGAAGCTTGACTATAATTCTCTTCCATGCCCCCCGATACCATTCCTGACCAGCCAAACATGTTGCAGTTGAGCAGTGCTAGACATTTCCTGCTACTGTGAAAGCTGTGCATTATGCCTTCCCTGCATCCTAAAATCCTGCCAACAAAGGGCCGAACTATGGCATTTAGTCTCTAGCCCAAGTAGCAGTGGTGACACTCGATGCCCCCAAAGGGCAACTAAGATAGGTTGGTAGAGCTGCTATACCAGCTGTACACCACCAAGGATTCCTCCTAGCTGGCCAGATCCACTCTGTGTCTGACACCCATGCACCATTCTAGTGACAGATGTGGTAGCAGAGCTAGGAATCAGGCCCAGGCAGTTTGCATGAGACTTCAGCACCAAAGGCTGGACTGAGGTCATATAGGACTCTTTGCAACTTGAAAAGGAAGCCCTTGCATCTATCACACATACACACACTTTACAAACTATACTGGATAACTAAGGGCCCCTGCATTCACAAGATCTTAAACTGTCTAGGGCAAACCATGAGCAGGAAGAGGAAGAAACAAGTGTCTCTTCCATGGACACACTATCAGAGGTTTCAGAGGATTTTCTTTATAAGGACACAAAAAGGGTAGGCAAACACACCTTCATCAATTTTGTTAAGGCAAACCAAAAAGGAAAGAAAGTTCTCCTGTTGGCATAAGAAAACCTCCTCCATGAGCAGCAATAACTATGTCAGCGAGAGAAGCTCTCCCGCCAATATAGCGCTGTCCACAACAGTTCTTCTGTCAGTGTAACTTATGTTGCTCAGGGCAGTGTTTTTTTCACATCCCTGCGTGACATAAATTATATTGACAAAGGTGGTAGTGTAGACATAGCCTTAGATTCATACACAACATTAAAGCATTCCTCTTTCTGTGGTAAAATACAATGCAGGTAGAGAACTGAGTCAATTATCTATAAGTGAACAAATGGGTTTCTTTCCACTGTAAAGATAGGAAAGCTTTTCTAGCAGTGCTTGGACCTGGAATAAAATTATTTGTAAAACTTAATAAAAGCTTCTCTTCTCTCCCACCAGTCAATTGAAATACTGAGAACAATGAGACTGTCCAAACTCCTAAAACGTTTATCTCACCTTCAGTGTTGCAAAGCAAGGGACTTCTTTTATGTTCCCTCTCTGCAAACAGGGCAAGGCTTGTCTTGAATGTGAAGTCTCTCCATGTAATAGGAAAATCTGCAATGAAATATAGAAAGGGCTCTAATTACCCTGGTACAACTAACTGCAATGATGACCAGATGTTATATTTGCAGCTATGGTGGTGTAAAGGAAATAAAAACATAGATGATTCCTTCAAAGTTGCTAAACTTCAAGTGTATCAGTGCCCCTTCTGCTTCCGGCCACTGAGTGGATTTGCAAAGCACTGTACATCCTAATGTGATCCTAACATCTCCCTCCCCCATCCTTCTTTTATTACTCCATCCCCTCTTGCCTGGCTAATTTTGCTCTAGCCTCTTCCTTCCTTGACTTTTCTGATCCAGCCAAATGGGAGACTCTGGCCTTGGAGCCAGGATACCACCTGTGCTGTTCCTGAACCAGGATCACAGCACTGTCAGGTTTACATCACACCCCTCACCCCTTCATTGTGGGTCTAACTTCCATACTTCCCTGAGCGGTCTCCAGTCCAGTACAGGCAATGCATGAATCACTGGAGGCTCTTGCACAGGAAATCAAAAAAAAATCTATTAGTTACTCCCAGAGGGATTTTTGTACATGCCCTTTCTTTGAGGAGCAAGGGCTGTGAAGGACTCCCACTACAGTGGCTCACAATCCCCTTCTCAACCCTGCCAGCTTCATTGTCCAATGGGATGCTAATAAGCCCCAGAGTGAGGAGGTAGCAATGAAACTGTGGAGGATGCCCCAGAAGACCCAGAAAATGAGGAACATATAATTCAGCACTGATATCTTGAGGAACTGGTTGAGAAAGCCCCCACCTCCCTCCCAATCTGAGGCAGACCCTCAGCTGTGGCAGGAATCAGAACCAGAGGCTGGTAAATTACAATGGACCTCGTCCCCCATCACCACCAGTATCTCCTCTTGCTCTGGTGCTAGATTTCCTGATTCTAAGATCAAGGGCATTTGAAGTACTATGTGCTGACTTTTTCTCCCTGGATAATATGCCTTGCATTGTCATGTTTCAGTTTGAACTTGAGTTCTGAATCCCTGCATTGTCACACTATCCACTTCCCCTTACTGAATTCCAGCTTTCCCTCCTTCATCCAGACCACTCTCTGCTCCAGCCCAAAATGGTCCCCAAGCAAATCTGACTATAAATCAATGAGCCACTATTATGCATTTGGCTAAAGATATGTCTTAAAACCAGGTTATTAATGAAAAAATCATTGTGCCCCTGTGTCTGTGCACTTCTCGGCCAGCAGTCACAAAGTGATAGTTCTAGGGCCACGTGGACCGAGGGCAGGAAGGGAGCAGGTTAGAAAGGTAGTGGCTGGGGATGTGACGGTTGAAGAAAACTTATAGTTGGTTTTCTAAAGTTAATAACAGCTATCTTTTGTCCCTTGAAAAAAAAGTTTCTCAATTTCAGCGCTTCTCCCACATCCCTGATCTTACCACCCTCTTACAAATGGGAACTGTGCAGAACACAGAGGTGGAGGTGGGGGTGGAGTGGGGAAGGGAATAGAACACAGTTGTAGAATACTGTGGATGTCTCAGGAAGAGTTAGAAACAGCAGTTCTTTTTGCCTCTTTTTTTTAAATCATTTTTACACACACCATCCCTGTCTGTGGCCTCTCCTTGAACAGAGTAGTGCTGCACAAGCAGGGGAAAACAGGAGTAGGAGAAGATTCTGGTCTGGCAGCATCCAATGATACTGAAGAGACAGGGAGCTCAGGAAATACTGCCCGAAGAGGTGAGAGCAACCAAACCCTGGGGCTACCTGATTGGTCCACACCAACAATTTAAATCAGAAAGTTGCTCTAGGGAGTTGTCTAAGCAACAACACAGACTCTGGCTTATTACTGCTGCAGACCTTGTCTTTCATCCCATCTTGCTTCTAGCTCCTGCCTTTGACCCTGACCTAGTTTGCCATTAGTATCTGTCTCCTGGCCTGGCTTGGTAACTAGTCCCAATTCCTGCTTTCAACCCTGACCCAGCAATTGCTGATGTGCTGGCTGCCTAAGCACTAGCAATTACCCACAGAACCAGTCAATTAGTAACTGCCACCTCCTTCAGCTCCTGCCCAGGTTGCTGCTTAGCCAGAGGATCCTGTTTGAAGGACCATCCCTGATCCCGCATGACCAGAAGTAGAACATGTAACCTACAGGACTACCAGGACCTGATCCTCCACTGGCATCCAAAACCCCTCACAGGGTGACCCGCTGAACATCCAAGAGGAAAACAATGAGCCTACAGGAGTCCCAGACCCCACCAAATGCTTGTCTCCAAATCCCTAGCAGGAGACATCCCCAATTCCACACACATCTCAAGGTGATTTTCCCTCATCATTGCCCCCTTGTCAAGAGGAGGGCAAGGAGATGGGAGCAGAGACCTTAACATTTGTCCAGTGTTCCCAGAAGCATTCCCTTAATTTTTTAAAAGTATTTGTTGTTGACCTTCCTTTATAAAAATATTTCAATTACACATTCTGTCTAGTACTTCTGAGTTGGGTGAGGTCTCTCCTTCCTAAGTATGATGAACTGAAGATGTTTTCAGGTTCTGGATTGGGCCTCAAAATCCACAGCACAATTAGCTGAATGGAGAATAATTGTTTGGTGCCATGATACTGCCAACACTTTTCCATCTGTATCCCACCATCCTCTCCTGGGTTCAGAAAGATACAAAGCCCCAAGGAAGAATGGGGAAAGAGCAGTTAGTGTTATGTGCTTACAGACACTACTACTACTTTTCGACGGGGCAGAAGTCTAAAGAGACAGAAAAGGGGTAGATGGACATCTTTATGGCTTAGTTCAAAGGTGCAGAAAATCTAAACACAATTCAAGTAACAATACAGGCAGTGGCAGCATCTGCTGCTACCCTGTGCATAAATGGTTCCTCCTTCTCCCCCTCCCGCAAACCCTTAACCAGTTTCAACCATAGGGATTAGTACTTCTAACATCTGCTAAGTGCAACTAGCACAGCTGATAATGAAAGGCTAAAGAATAAGAATGTCTGCATAGCCCACTCTAAATAAATCTTAATAAGGTCCTTAAGAGATTGAGTGCTCCCGTAAATAGATGTTTGTAAACAAGCGCAAATAGAGAAGATAAATACTGCATTGCAACTCAGCCACCACCCTCCACTGCACAAACCTAACCCTAAGGCAGTAACCCAGTGCAGGTGCCCAGTTATAATTGTCTTTAATATGTGCAGTGTCATAGGACCTAATGGCTAATGGCCTTTGGCTCCAGGAGAACAAAACAATCACAAAACTATGTAGCCCCACAAGCATGTACTGATGTTCCCTCTTGTGCATTTCCAGCAATGTGTGAAGGTGTCTGTCAGCACAGGCAGATGTCACCTCTGCCTCCCTGCTGTGGCAAGACGTGTGCACATATGGCATGCCACATAACCCTTGTTCTCTAGGAACCAGGACCAGTGTGCACATGGTTGGGTCTGGTTGCCTGTACAGTCTTTAAATCAGATTTGTCCTGACCCCACTTGAGAAGGAAGCACCCCTCTTTACCCTCCCAAAAGTTATAGAGTGCACAGTAGGCAGTGATTATACGAATGGTATTTTTCATGTTGGCATCCAATGGGTGGGTAGACAGCACCAGCAAGATGTTAGTCTACCAAATGTGCAACTCATGACCTTCTGCAGTCATTGAGCTTGTAATTGAATTCCCTTTTTCCAGGGTCAATTATGTTGGGGTACAGATTCATGAGCCAAGTTAGGAGTGGATATGCAGGTCCCCCAAAACAACAATTGGTACACCCTGTACACTATAGAACAATATTATTTCTGAAGAATAAAATTCCTCCTTCAGGTATAATCCTGATCTCTTTAGCACCCGGATGTCATGAACTTTTCCAGTGTTTCCCAAGTCTGTATTAACTAATCTGCCTCTGTGGTCCACCAACCCTTGCAGAATGAATGAATAGTAATTGCTTTAGTTCACATGCTCACTTGCCCTTTGTGGTAGGCAAAGTACTGATTGGGTGCTATTGATGGTCTCTGAACAGTTCATAAACCCCATCCTCTGAAATTCAGCTATTATTTCTGGAGCTTTTCTTATGGTAACCACCTGTGTGTAGATCACAATATTAACTACCTCAGAAATTTGCAAAACCACAACCCTCACAGAGGACTTTCTACCCTCAGAGTTGCTTATAATAGACTTATGGTGTTGGGTTGCCAGCTTCCACAAAGCAATAGAAATCCACTTCTAAACTGGTATGGGCTTCCCTGAATCAAGTGGTCTGGCACTGGAGATGTGGTGCAAGCCCATTACAGAACTCCATGAAGTTTCGGGAATTCTGAAGCCACTTCTGGTCATTCCAAGTTTCCAAAATGATGTGACCTCACCACTCCATACTGATTTTCTTGCACCAGAAGCAATGGTCCACCCAAGTGCATATGGTGGCAACACTAGCATTGGCCATATTTGTACCTTGTAACCTGAATGAATTGTCATTCCCCTCAAGGTCAGCCATTTTGATGTATCAGAGAATTCTGCCGAAATGTCATCCAGCACCTCACCATTCACCTACTCCATTGTATAACCATTTGTCCTGTAATAAGGAGCAGGTGTAGAGCCACGTCATCATCCCATTGATCCATGTCTTCCACCCAGTTTGGCATGGGAGAATAGTGAGGGGTGACTTGATCAGGAATAGCAAGTGTTTGTGTGTGTGTGTGAGGGGTAGTACCAACACCAAAGGGAAGCAACTCTTCCAGTGTCTCCCTGTGACACACGGAATCCTGGGAAACAGCCCCAAATGGTAGCATTAATGTTGCATAACGGTGGCAATTCATGTCATATTTGGAAGTTGGGGTAGTGAAACCTAGTGGTCAGTGCAGTAATATTGTCTAGTAGTCAGAGCAGTCTCAGAAGGCAGAACCAGAGGTATCGTCAGGAGGCAAGCCCATGGTCAGAGTCAGGAGATCAGAGATAGACAGGGACTTGGGTTGCAGCAGAACAAGCCAAGCTCATTGGGTTGCTAGGCAACCAACCCAGAGGCAGCTGAGTTCCTGATAGTACCAACCTCTTCCCCACAAGAGCTCCTCCTAAGGTCCCTTGGCCCTGGCTTGTCAGGATATCCGTGGTGAAATTCCTGCAGGAGATCAGTAGCTTGAAGGTTTTCTTAAGTTTCCAGGAACCCTGACTCAAAACACTTCAACTCTAATAGACAGTGGGAGACCCATTGAGAGTCAAGGACCTGATGGAATTTGTATTCCTTCGGCCTGCAGACAATTACTGGGGGTGGAGGGAGTCTACCTAGATAAGGGGTTGTCAACAACTGGTTTGAGAAGAAAAACATGAAAGATGGGGTGAATCATGAGGGATTCTGAGAAATGAAGCTTGAAAGCCATTGGGTTATTTGTTTGATGGTCTGAAAAAAGACCTAAGTGTTGATAGTCAAGCTTGTCTGCAGGATGGTTTGTTCTCAGGTTTTGAATCAAGAGCCAAATCTTATCCCCTCCTGCAAGGTTAGAGGTGGCATAGTGCTTTCAGTAAGCATATTACTATGCCCTACTATGGGCCCCCTCAAGGAGGCAGTGAGGCAGTAGAATGTCTGCTTTGTGTTTTATCATATACCATTCCTTGAAGGCAGCCCTTGTGGCCAGAAGTTCTGTACCCCATGTCATAATTTCTCTCAGCAGGAGTCAGGGTCCAAGAGAAAAAAGTGCAGGGATGAAGCAACTGGTGAGAGCTGGTAAATTGTGAGAGGACTGCACCTTTGATGAAGTCCAAAGCATTGGTCTTAATGATAAAGGCCTTTGTAGGATTCAGATGGGTCAAAATGGGGGCAGAAATAGATGTCTTTTTCAAGTGGTCAAAAGCTACCTGAGTGTCAGTGAACCAGGTGAGCCCTCTTAGCCCTCTTCTTGAGGAGGGAAGTATAGGAACTATCAAGTTACTACCAACTCCTTGGCTGAGTTGCTGGTAAAAATTTGTGAACTTGAAGAACTGCTGCATCCCTCATATATCCCACCACCTTCTTCCACTTGGTGATGGCTGTAACTTGCAGGGGTCCATGACATAGCCCAAAATCTTCATGGCATCCTTATCAATTTCACAGTACTCAGACTGCATAAAGTTGATTTCCACAAAGCTGATCAAGATCAGTGTGCATGTGGTGGTCATGGAGTTCTTGATTCTCTGAAAAAATTAGAATATCATCTAAGTAGATGATCACAAATTGGTCAAGGATGTCTCTGAAGATAAAATGTAGGAGGGCTGTTACATAAATCAACTGCTGACCAAATATTCAAAATGGCCATCTCTGATGGTTCAAAATGCCATCTTTTTATCCCCCGTTGTATTCTGATCAAGTTTTATACTCTACATAGGAGCTTCGTGAAGACCTAAGCCAAATGGAGGATTTCCAGGAGTTCATTTCTGAGAGGAAGGAGGTATCGACTGCAGATGGTAATCTTGTTGAGGGCTTGATAATTGACACAAGTTGGAAGGAGCCATCCTTCTTAGCCACAAAGAAGTTAATTGTTCCTGCTTGGCAAGCTGAGGAATGGATGAACCCCTTCCACAGATTTTCTTCCAGGTACTCCCAAAAGACCAGCAGTTTGTGTTCAGATAAGGCATCCATATATTCAAAAGGGACCTCCATTCTTGACTGAAGGTCGATAGGGCAATCATAACTGTGGTGAGGCAGTAGAATGTCTGCTTTCTGTTTTGTCAAATACCTTGGTGTATTCTAGATACTTGGCAGGATTTCCAGGCACTGCTGATGAAGCTTCAGCTTGTAACTCTGGATCCTTTGGGGGTTGGAGTGCATCACAGAATGCAACCGGTCATTGACCGGAGCTGGGAAGGCATTCCAATGGTCAGAGCCAGGAATTCAGACATAGACAGGATTAGGGCTGGAGTGGGAGCAAGCATGGGCTGGAGCAAGATCTGGACAGGAAGCAGGTCTGGCATAGCTGCAGGTATGGAATGCGTTCACTAGTCCCTGTGCTGCAGTTGCTACTTAAGTGGTGATCTGTTGGCTCTTTTGGGTCCAGACAAGTTCATTGAGTTGCTAGGCAACCAACCCCAGAGGCTGCTGAGTTTCTGACAGTGTAGATGTGGGTATACATGTGTACACACCATTGTACCTGTGCCCAGCACAGCAGTGTGGACACTCAGGAAAGATATAGTGAGCATGCAGAAGCATGTATATGAATTCAGTGCTCAAGTACACGTGCCAATGTAGACATAGCCTTAGTTAGTAAATATCTACCATTAGAATTAATCAGTGCAGATTTTCTTTAGTCTGTGGCCACAAAGCTCAGTTTCAAAAACAATTAGTTGATATAAAAATTAAGACATGATAGGACAAAGGCAGAATTTAAAAGGTGTGGGAAAAATAAATTTGGAAAAATTATTCTCCCAGACTGTCATGTGGGTGGATCCTGGCTAGCGGCACCCCATTTCAACCTCCTCTGAAAGGGAATCTCTTCTGAAAGAAAATTAATACCTTGGCATAGATCAAGCTCAGGCATGCATACACTGACCCAGACATGAAGACTTCTGCAATAATGTGGTTTTAACTGAGTCTATTACAAATCTTTTTTTATTTACCAAAGCCTGATAGACTTGGCTAAAATGTGCCAATGTTAGAATAAATATTTGGTGAAATTTCTGGAAAAATTCTTATAAGCGAATAATGCTAACTAACTATAGATAAAGAGGGTGGAAGAATGAAGGAAAAAAGTGTGCAATTAGGTGTAAAGATTCCCAACTGCCTGCTCCCACTAAATTTTTCTTTGTTCAAACTATCTCAGGGGTAATCCTCCAGTGTGTTGTGGGGAGTGATCTCCAAACCAAAGCTGAAGCTAGCCTGCAGTGGGTGAGTGCTGTTGCTGCCTCAACAGTATGGTCATTGGAATTAATCTTGCATTGCAACCCTGTGACATGGTGTTGCACTGAAAAGATGCAAAGCCACACTGTCACGGCTCACACAGTTTTGATCTATAAGTAAAGTACTTATTCTCAGGATAATCAACTGATTTTTTAAAAATATTTGTGGGGGGTGAGAAACCCTCTGGCTATATCACACCTACAGATCAAGATTTTGTTAGGACACGTTATATTTACTCTGGGCCTGGTCTGTTTTTTTTTCAGTATATGCTCTTAAATATAGTGCGAAGAGGAGATGGCATGCCTATCATAAAAAAGTTCTCAAGCATTCCATCATTAGGAAACCAAGAGTTCTAGTTTTCAAATGGTTTTCCCCTTTCTTGCCATGTGTTATGGCATTATTTCTACTCACCAAAACAATATTGTTGGAAAATTCCCCTTCCTCCCAGCCCCAATAAAGGTGTGGGATTTCCCTACTTGCCGTTTATTTTTTATTTAAACTAGAAGCAGCTACATGGGACCTCACCCTGTACATCTGGACTGAGAGTCTTGGCTGGTACATCATTGAACTACAAAGCGCTAGTAACTTGCTATTACATTCATGATAGCTGGATTTTCAAACCTTAATTTGGAGTAATATATGCCTATGTAGGAAATGCTAAAAGATTTTTTTGCCTACTATGAGAAAAGCCCCATTGTCTCAGCCTTCACAATAACTGACCACATATACAGAAAACTATGTCTTAGCAAGGAGAGGGGCTACTGAAACCAATTATCTGAGTAATGTGTACACACAGACTTTAAGTTGTTCCTTTTTTTACCAGCTATCATTAGACAAAATCCATTGCCGTTCCAGTCTATGTCTATACAATAGCCATATGTCTGTGACCCTTCTCTCCAGGGCCTACTGAATAACTTTGTTATGCCCCAATCTGCTCATTAGCTCTCCTCCTTGGTTGGCTAGCTCACTTCTTCTTCTCGAGCCTACTCCTTTTTTGGTTGCACTTCTTCTCTATTCCCAAACTCTTCCATCATTAACTCATATGCTACACTCCCTGACAAGGTCCTTCACCTCTATGCTAGCAATTTCCATAATAAATTAAATGCAACTCAGTTTTTGGACTGCAGTACCATAATTAAGATGGCAGAATAAGTCTTCTGATCTCACCCCACATTCTTTACAAGAGGCATTTAACTTTACATACACACAAAGAAACAAAGAAACAAACCAACCAACCTTCTATTAGATTTACATAGTGCTGGTGAAAGATGTCAGATTGACTTCCCTGAAGAAAGAAGTCTTCTGCTTCTTCACAGAACAAGTACTGTTTGAGAGCTGGCAGGGAAAGGTGTCTTCCAGTTTACCCTATGCTCCTCATTTGGTCAATGTGCTTCAGCACTGACCTGGAGATATCACCTCTAAAGATAGTGTGATCTCCATGCCCAGTTAGTACTTGAACTTCCTGCTAAAACTGCCAAGGAATGTTCCAGTTGTGATGATCTTTGTAACACAGATAGCTACCACCCATGGAGAAGCCATAAATTCATACATTTATTCTATTTATTTTATAACTTCCATTCCAAAATCCCATGTTATGACTGAAAATACCTCCAGGAAATATCTTTTCATTTAAATTAAAAATGTCTCACTTCATCTGTGCCTTCTACTGTTCTTATTTTCCCACCAGTGTAAGTCGGAAATTACTTACAACAACTGAATGAGTATGGAAACTTAAAATCATGGTGATAAAAATTACCAGCAGGTGTTCATATGTTTTAATTACAAGTTATTAAAACCTGTAAATACTGCAAACTAAGCTATGCATCTTTGATGGAGCTATGCAGTAGCCTGATGGGCAAGCTAAACCCTTGCATTATTGTCTCCTGAGAATTTCCCCTCAGAGCTGTTGGAAAGGTCATTTGAGTTTACTTTTATTTATATATTTTTGGATGCATGTCAGCATTCACTGAAACAAGTCCTTTGGCAAAGTATTGAATTGGGATATTTTCCTGTTTCAGATGTGAACCACTCAGTGCAAACAAACAAGAAACCAGTCACTACTAAACTTTACGGTGGGAAAAGAATAAATAAAGTGAGATGACAATTGATAGTCTGGAAGTAAAATAACCAAGCTGGAAGAGAGATGGCCTGCCAAATCACACTTTCATGTGGAACTCCCCCATGAGTGTAACTGAGAGGAAAATCTAGTCCATCAACATTCATGCCAGTGCACTGTGGAACTACTCAGATATTGTGGAACTCTCTCTTCCAACTTCTTTTTCTTAACCCATGCCTCTGCAACTCTTGCTCCAGTTTTACAGCTGGTAAGAAGCACTGTGAGATAGCAGCCAAACTGGAAAGAGGACTGAATTTGCATTCAGTAACACGATGAATGCAAGAGAGAGATAAAGTTATTTTCATGAAACACAGTATTAATTCTATATTGTGGAGGTCAGAGAGGTATGACAAGGTCAGGGTGGGTTCTGGGATACGGGCATGCACAAGTCTGTTCACAGATGGAGGTCCCTCCCCCAGACTAAGGGGAGGGGCTACTGAGCCTGGGACTCGACTAATTAAAGGTGTGCAACTATGATGAAAAAACAGGATCAGGTGTGGAGATCAAAGGGCCAAATCCAGGGAGCCTAAAGGGGACACCAAGAAGAGAATTGCAGACAACACCCACTGCTCCTCAACGATGTCTACAGCACCAGCAGACACAGCCCAGAGGAACTCTGCCCAGATGCATGAATGAATAGAAGAACAGAAATAGGCCCCACAGTCTCAGAGCACATCCTCAACCGACATCCTCTCCCTGGTGTTATAGATGGCCACTTTGGCTAGTGCAAGGAGATCTCCTGAAAAATCAGACATAAAGGTGACACTCTGACCTGAACTTGAGCCTGTGGGACCGGTCATGGCATGACAGCGATATTGCAGTGGGAGCTGGCAGCAACCTCTATACTTAAGTTGCCTAACACTTTTCATTATAAGATTATTGCAATCTATTTTCGAATAACACACCCCTCCATTGTTTGCATCAGGACTTTGAAATTTGGCAGAGGGGGTTGCCCTAGGGGCCGGGACATGCCTTTTTCTGGATCCATGTATATCTGTTTGGATTTGGCCAAGTTATTAAGATGTTGAAAATCACTGATTTCTTGATTGTGTTCTCAGAGAATAAAGCTGTGGTTTTTGTTTTGCCTTTTTGGCAGCATGCCAAAAACCCACAGCTGCTAAAAGCCTGCATTGGCACCCTGCCCCAGTGCCACACCACAGCAGCCCCACAGGGAGTTTATACCTTGGACAGGCCAAAGACAAAATAGATCCAGCAGCAGATCCAGGAAACAAAACATGGGAGAGATATGGGCACACACAACACAGCAAGGATGCAGAGGACATACTGCATGGAAAGGGTGATTACCACATTGTGTTGGGAGACTACTGAGGGATACAGCATCAGAGCATGGGAGTGGGACACAGAGGCACAGGAGCCGGGGGGGAGACATACAGAAACAGAATGTTTGGTAAGCAGTGCTGGGGTGTGGAAGAAGATTTGTTACATGCCCTCAGCCACTTTCAGCTGCCTATGCAACATCAGTTCTGCCCCTGTGTGTAGGTATAACAACAGTCTTTAAGTGATTGTACTCTATTTTCCTCCTACAGAAATCCTGCCTCATTCTTTTAACTGAGTTTCTGTATATTCTTTATATATATACTACAGCTGCCCTGAAGAGCTGACGACCTTTAAATAAGACAGAATGCAACAAATAAGGGAACCAGACAAAAGGAGGAAGGAGAGGGATGCAATGTGATAGGCTCTTGTTAGATTACATGCACCTTTTTTGTTCTCTTCATTTGATTGATTTTAAGTTAAGTTTTATGGGTTTGAGAATGGTTGAACGGGTATAGATGGCAGTGGAAAGGAAGATAGCAGTGAAAGGCTACCGAAGAGTAGTGAGTTTTGAGGCGGCCTTGTGACTAAAAGGAGGGTGAAGACTGTGGGGGCAGCATGGAATCACAAGTAAGATGACAAGGATGAGTTGGCAGAGCACAGTGCATGCATGTGAGGAGGTGGAAACAAGGGTTGACATGTAGTCTGAATGGAGCTGTGCAGAGCCTTGAAGGGGCTGGTGAGGCATCTGAACTTTGAACTCCTTGTTGAATGTAGTTATATGTTATATGTAACCATATGTGTTGATCTCACACCAAGACAGATTCCAGTGGCTGAGACATAAATCTCTGAAAGTCAGGGTTCATTAGGGAAATAATGACTGGTGTGAAGATTGATGCAGTTAGTGTTGCTCCTCTAGAAAACCCACCCAACAGTTAGATGAATTTCTAAAGGTTGAGTCTTAGTTCAACTAAGCCCCTCCAAAGTGCAGATATTTTGCTATATGAACCTCTGAGTGTTCTCCATCACATCTACCCAGTACTTATCCTGTCCTTTCCCCTCTTGAAATGATAATTACCCCAACTCCTCAAATCTTACTGCTAATTCTGCTCCTTTTCAGGTGCTATCAACTATTTGTCTGATCCTTCCAGCCGGGACCCAGTGACGCTAATCGCCCCTGCCCACATTTTTTCTCCATTTCTAACCTGCATTTCTCCAACTCCCAATATGTATGAACTGGCTCCAAAACCTTATTCCAGCCCATCACCACTAATTTTCACAAACTCAAGCCCAGGCCTGTATTCACCGACGAAGTGGGTTTCTGCCCATGAAAGCTTATGCCCAAATAAATTTAATAGTCTTTAAGGTGCCACAGGACTCGCGCTGTTTTGCTAAAAACAGATAAACATGGCTACCCCTCTAGAACTAAGCAATTTCAGGTTCATCTTCAGTTGGGACTAATGAAGTATGTGTTTGCTTGTTTCCAAGCAATGCTTATATAATAATTATCTCAACGTTTCAAGAGACCTTTTTTCCTGAAGGATTGTAATAATATATCTTTGCTGAACTACTCTTTATGTTACTGTACACTGATCCAAAGGTTGCACAAGCTCTTTCTATTTCTCACTTGCAGTAGGTACATTAAGTCTTTCAGATGAAATCTAGAAGCAAGGCCTTGATCTCTTGTGGTCACTTAAAATCCCATGGCATTTTGTATAAGACTGGGAGGTTAATGCCAGTGTTCCACCCAAATTTCAGTTGGGATAATTATATTCTAATTACTTTGCATTTTCTAATGGAATCAATATTCTTCTTCACATATTGTCCTGAGAAGTTATGCAGTGCTTCTGTGCGGTATTAAACCACTGTTGTATTCCACCCTAGAAGCAACTGCATTTCACTGATGAATGAAATGTTCACAGTGCTTGAGGCAAAGCCCATCAAAGTCACTTTGAGTCCATTCAGGGGCTTTGGATCAGGTCCATAAGGAACATTTTTAATTCATTTTTTAAAGTCTGGAAAGCATTTGGTGAACCTTCTAAAAGGAAGGTACTATATAAAGTAAACCAAAACCATAACATGGAATGAGGGAAATTACAGTTATGGATCCATGTCAAAAAATAAGTATTTAATCACGTTTCCATAGCAGGACAAAACAAAGACCTTTTTATTATTGAAAATTCATTCTTTCCATTTTAGCAACAAGGGGATTAGAGGAAAACTGAGTCAGCTATGACACAGAGCTATTGAATTCTTAATTCTCAATAAAAATATTTTAATCTTAATTTTAGAAAAAAAGACTTGTTCAGCTATACATAAAACTTGATGAGTAATGCTTCAGGTATGGTTTTAACACCTGAAGGGCGACAGCCACTACTTTCACGTTAATATTAATACTTATTCAGGGTGTGGTCAAATAAAGTGCTTTTCTTTGGCTGTGTCAAGTGAAAAGGGAATCACTTCTAATTACCGTACAATTTTTAATTCAAAATAAATGGATACGTGCATGCAGTTTGAACTTGCCGATGATGGTAAAAATAATGTATTCCTTGGTGAGTCTACCTACCCATTATTTGTGATTTTTTTTAAAAAAAGATCTTATTGTTAAATCATACATTTTAGTCATGCCTATTAATCTTCTAGTTTACTGATATACAATGCTAGGTGCATGGCTGGCAGGGACAAACCTGAAAAACCTCAAGATGGAAGCTATCTAGATAAAGATGTGCAGTTTAGCATTTGTGGAGGTGAGTGATAAGGTTTATGGGTGGTTTTCTAACCCTTTTTTTTTTTCTTCTTTTCCAAGTTTGAACAATCAGCTTAGTTCTCTGAGTTACATAAATGTGGCGTCTAACCCCCATTCCAATACACACTCTTCCTATATGTTCTAACTAAAATTTGTCACTCACATAATTAAAAACATCATTGCTAAAAAGATTAACTTCAAAAATAGGCCCAAATCTGACTTCTACTGACATAAGTGATGACCCTCACTTCAATGAGGCAGCTTATGTGAGTAAGGCAAGCCAATTTTGGCCTTAACAGTCCACACTAAAGAAGAAAAAGCAGTCTAAATTTAAAGAAAACTGCATAAATATTTGGTGCAGGCAGAGCTCATAAGCACTACTGGATCAGATAGAACCACTGACACCAGGAATCCACTCCAGTCTAATACAACATTACCCTGTTAGAGGTTCTGCTGAGCCACCTATCAAAGTTTCTGAGCTCCTCAAGAATGGAACTCTGAGTAAGCTTCATACACTTCCCAGCTCATTTGCTCCTGAAAGTTGGTCTCCACTGAAAGAAGAACTTCTGGCTACTCCCTAGACTTATTATAGCTCACGAGTACTGCCTACAAATGCATACATATAAACCCATGTGGTTGATATCTAGGCCAGTGAATTTCAATAATTTTTTTTAAACTCCCCTAAATTCAAGTGGTTGGGTCTGTGCAATATGAAGGGTCATCTTTCTCTCTGTTCCCAGGATTTTCTATGACAGCTGCATTCCTCAGGAACGATGGAGCTGTTCTCAACAAGGGACAGCATCATGAGTGCTGAAGACAGCTTTTCCTGTAGGAAGACCACAACAGAACTCCTTTTCTCAAGAAATCAAATCAGAATGATCTTATCTCTCACTAACTCCAAAACCAAGTGCATACACACATACAAAACCAGCCAACCACACAAAGCCCAGATTTTCAAAAATAGGAGTCTAAAGATCCTGGGTTTAAGCAGCTTCTTGATTTTCTGTTGGGTGGTCAGCAGTTCTGAAAAATTAGTCAGGTAACTGGATATGAATCTTGGAGTCTTTGATTACTTTTCTGTTTTTGTTTTTAAATCTTACCCTAAGAGATAAACACAATTCTCACTCTCTGCCATTGGATTGTAGGACCCAGGGGGAAAGAGAGAATGTACAATGAACTTTCTATCAGGTGCTCAGGCCATATTGATGGGACAGACAGATGTTGAGAAGATAAACTCATTAAAATGTTTTGAGATCCTGTGTCAGAAGGCTCCACAAAAGTACAAGACATAATAAATGTCACATAAAAAGGGAATTATTAAATTTCTACAGTGTCACAAAATACAAGTTTCTTTTATCAGTAATGGAGCAGAAGTATGCTGGTGTTGAAATCTTAACTGAGAATTCCCAGACTGCCATTTTTGAAGGGCAAGGAATGTTTGTTTGGTTTTTTTTAATTAATTAAGTACAATTATTTTACTTACCTGTTTTTTAAATTCATGGGGGCCTGGGAATTTTTTAATCTCTAACTCTGAATTTCCTCACTTCTGAACTTCAGCAGGACTACACACATAAGTAAGTTTAAGCCCATGCTTAAATTTTCTTAGGTGTGGGGCCTAATTTTGTATATTTGATTTTGTGACTTTCGCATTGCAGTAATGTACATTTCTGCATGGAATTAATGACATTATTTTATGTATAAATAGAATTAAGTCATTGTATGAAGCTAGAGTTCAAGAAATCAAGGAAGTAATAGCACTGTCAAAAGCCAAATACATTTTGAAAATTTCTTCCACAGAGCTCAGCAATATCCCTTAATCCTGATCTGGTTTACAACACACACTCACCACTTCAGTCCCAGGCACCCTGCACTGGCATGCTTGGTTCTGCACTTACCCGGTTTTAATCTTTGAGCACTTGAGCAGCCCCATTTAAGTCAATTGGGCTACACTTGCTCAAAGTATGCACTTAGGTGTTTTGCTATACCAGGGATTTAATATACTGCAACCCTGATTGCAACACACTTTCTGTTCCACTCTGCTGGCTTGCTTCTGAGAATGCACTCTATAGTGGTTGTGTGTTTCTTTGTTAGGTATCAGGATGAAACAACCACACTCATGTCAACCTCTCCAGGATTTTAGTTCAGGTCTCCTGAGAGGAAAAGTCAGTGAGGGCTTAAATCCAAGGGCACTGTCTGAGCTTCACAATTTATTTTTAACATAAATCTTAGTGCTGTGTTCTTTGAATTGCTATACATTTTCAAGGATCAACATTACCCTTGGATTACAGGCTGACTAGCAAATCTTATGTGTAAGCCATGAACAAGAAATATAAAGTCATTTTTAAAGTGGTTTCCTTTGAATTTTTAGAAAACATTTTTCTGTTTACACTCTTCCCATTTGCATTGTTGTTTGATAGCTTTGGTAAATTTCCTGCCAGTTCACAATCCATAGTAGCTGCTTATATTCCAACATGTCACATTTCTGACATGTCGGGAAGTATCATAGCCCAGTATAATATTTGGCTTTCAAATTTTTGTTTTGCAACAAGAGGACCAACAGTCTAGATCGGCAAAAGCAACTTTGGTTATTAGAGTTAGGACATGAACTTGGCTTACCAATGCCAGAAGGAATACAAGTGCCTCCTTTCATGCTCTTAATGAAATCATTAATTATGTCAGCAGCTCAAGCGATAGATCTCCAAACACTCTCCACTACTTAGCAAACCATCAGACTTCTCAGTCACTTAGAAGTCTTAGAAAATGTCTTCTTAAATGGACCTCTTCTAACCATAAATAGCTTTCCAGTTTCAGGGATTTCTGTTGCCACTTCCTCCCACTCTCTTCCTCAGTCTCGTCATGGCAAAGAACTCTACTGGTGTTTAAATAAAAAAAGTAGTCTGAATTAGTTAGTCTATGCAGTGTTGCCTTGTTACACACAAAGGTGAACTTTTTGGACAAGAAAATATACTACACTTTTCATTCACAAGAAAGCTCCCTCAATAGGCCACTTTCTTTTTAGTTACAGATTTGCTATACTTGAGCTCCTTACTCTATTTAAGGTAATTACTAGCACATTTCAACACCATTTTTCCTGATTTACACATTTACCTTCTAAGAACAGTCTTAGCTTAAAGAAATGAATTTTTATATAGTTATCAGAATTTAAAAGCAAAAAATCAATGTATGGGAAAAACGGTCCCAACTGGTCAGGGTGACAACACACTGTGTTTTAAGTTAGAGCTCACTGTTAAAGATGGAGACATTGCAAATGAGAGGTAACGGTGTATTAAGGCAGTTTTTGTTTATCCTGCATAGAAAGAATGTGATCTGAAGCAGAGTTTTATTCCAAGAGGCGCTAATAGCCTGTTTCAATAAACAGTCATTCACTTATTCCATTTTTCATGGCATTGAAAAAACACAAGCGTCCTTTTCACTGGTGGCATGAAATGAGGATGAAGTGAATGGCAATGTGATGGAACAGAGCAAAATAAATCAGAAGATATTGAATAGATCAAAGTGAGGACATTTTGATGCCAATTTGATCATTACATTTATGTCATAACAATGCATCAGCATGCCATGTTGCCACATGCTGATAATGCTGTAAAATAGACTGACAAAGAAGTCAGCATTTCTTGTCACTGTGGGGTGATCCTTCATGGGCCCCAGAAGTGATTTCTAGACAATCACAGCACCTGATATAAAGGTGATAACTTTATAAATAAAGAGTTTCCCAAGGATAACGATGGCCATAACAGGAAGAGAGAGAAGCTCAGAGACCACTGGTTGAGGAGATGCCTGCTGAAGTTCTTTGATGTTCTTAGAGAACTTGCCAGTCCAGGGGACAGATGAAGCAAGCAGCAGTAAGATTATGGAGGTAAATTGATAACTGAGTGCATAGGTTGAGGTTCACAGAAAAATGGTTTTCCTTCTGTGCACCTTACAGATTGGATAGTTTCCATTTGAATTGCAAAGGAACTAGTGTAATAAACTAGGAGAGCTCTAAACTAGGCATAAAAGATGGTTGAGAGGGATAATGAAATGGGGCAAAGAGATAAAAGTGCCAGAGAAAGTCATAGCAAAGTGTATGTCTATCTAGCACCAAAATGGGATGTAGGCAGCAAAGTTCTTGTGCAGCTAGGAAATATCACATGGGACACATGAAAATTTGAATGAGTAAAAAGGCACAGAAAATGTTTATTGGTTCAAACTAATGTGAAAAGTACTGGTAATAAGCAGAATAAAATAAGTACAGTTCTGCTCTCAGTTACATGATCCTAACTCCCACTGAAGTCAGTGGGAGTTTAATGCATAAATTAACTCTTATAAGAGTCTTATTGTAAAAGCAAAACAATGCATTATTTTAACATTACAGATGCATGGTGAAATAAAAGATGACTGGAATAGCTGTATAAAAACAAACAAAAGACGAACTGTCTAAGAGACAAAGAGATAGACAGGGGAAAAAATATATGATGAGACGTAGCACTAATATAAGCTTGCTGCAGTTTTCCCTAACTTAAAAATAACTCCATATTTGACTACATTTCCTTTCCCCCTTCACCTACGAATTAGATAAATGTGCCATTTACAACTACTGCATCAGGTTTATGTCCTCCCACTCCAACCTCAGCTCCTTCCAGTCTGGCTACTGCCCTTTCCACTCAATTCAAACTGCTCTCAATTTAGTCCCCAACAATTTCCTCATGGCTAAATCCCAGGGCCTCTACTCCATCCACATCCTCTTTGATCACTGAATACCATTCAGACTTCTTCAGCTATTCCTCACTTTTGAAATGTTGTGCTCTTCTGGGTTTTGTGACTCCATCCTCTCAGGATTTTGTTCCCATCTCTCTGATATTGTCAGCATCTGATTTGGCAAATCCTCCTCCTCTTCCCTTCTCCACTCTTCAGTGGGGTTTTTCCAAGTCTCTGTCCTTAACCCTTGCCTTATTCAATGTCACACTCTTGACCACCATCTTTACGCTGAAGACTTTATTTAGGGTCTTATCTCCTCTTCCCTGGCCTCATCTGTAGTAACGTTGCCTCCACTAAGTGTATTCAAACAGCACCTGCCAAAACCATCTTCCTTGTTGATTGCGTCATTCATGTCACACACCCTCCAAGTCCCACTGTCTTTCCCATCTCCAGTGAATAAAATAACAGCTTCTCATCCTTACCTTTAAGGCCTTTCATGATTTATCCCACCCTACTTGGCAGATGTATTATTTTACTGCATTGTTGATCAACACCTTCACTCCACAAATGACACCAGGTTTTATTGCCTGTTCATTCATTTTTCCATCAAGCGCTCTCTCTTTTCTCCTACTCTGTCCTTAGATATGAAACATCATAAAAAAGGCCATAGAACCACTATTTTATACTCCTTTACATCCCTCCTTGAGATTCACTTCTGCATTGGGGCCTACAAAGCAGGGTCTGTTAATAATGGGTAGGGAAGACGGTAAGGCAAAGAAACCCAAAGCTAGTTTATGCAAAAGCATTCTGTGTGATTGTTACCTCATCCTCCCTCTCCCCCTGTTTGTTTCATCCATTGTAGTTGGCTGACCCTCTGCCTTAGTCTCTTCCACTCTCTTGCCACTGAGTCCCTTATGGGATCCCCAACTCCTGGGAAGGCAAACTGTTCCCCACAGGAGTTGGGCTCACTTTATGAGTCTAATTACATCCAGTCATTGGTGCTGCTCCTCAGATCCCGCTACAGGGCACTGATGGAGAGCAGATGCCTAGAGCCATCTCAGGGCTGCCGTGTCTATATGCCCTAAACAAGGGAGTGGGGAAGGGAAGGCCTAGTCACTGCCTTGGGCTGGGCTCTGCCGGCTACTGAGATCCATAGCAGTCTCTAACAGCTTCTCTTCTTGAGCAAACTACCCCCTCTCCTCTCTGTCGCTAGCTTCACTTTTTTAAGCTTCCCTTCTCCAGGTAGCGCTTACTCTGCAGGTGCAACTAATTGGCACTGCCTGAATGAAGGGATGCTTGTTAGCCTTGCTATCAGTGGGATGAGGGCTGTGCCATGATATCCATCTACTGCGTCTTGTGATTCACCTTGGTTGCAAGTTTTTTGGGGCAAGAATTGTCTCTTTTATTAAATGGTAGTATAGCACCCACTACAATGAAGCCATGATACTTCCTTGCAGCCTTTGCAAATTACTACATTATGAAATAATATTTAAAATGTACAAAAATGTTCTGAGGTGCAGATAGAGCTAAGAATTTTTTTTTGATGAAACATATGTCATATCTTAACATTTAGAAATCTTCTAGTGAATGCCTTATGCAACATTTGTTTGTTTACCAAAACAGGCACGTTAATTTCATAATGACACTGTTCAGTAGAGCCTAATGCACAGTCATTGAGTGGGGCTTAAAAAGACTGGTGCAAATTGGCTCCCCCACAAGTGCTGACAATTATATCATGACCATGTGTTAATGAGTACAGGTTTCCTGAGGATTGTACACAGTTGCATCACAATTGTTTTCAGAGTGCTTGTGGGTACATCCAAACAAAGTATATCATAAAGAAGCAAGTGGAACGCTTGATTTAAAATCCTGTTCTGAATTTTGTAGAATAGATTACATGGTATACAACTGTCTTTTGTAGTACAGTTTGCTGCAATTCCTTATATCTGTAGATGCTGAAGTAAAATTTCTTTCCCTCCGCCAACGCTTTGTGCTGGCTTTACATGGTGGCAGGTTTCTTAAGCGGAATTTATGGCTTTTCTCTATGAAACAAATGAGGGATGATGTGCACTTAAAATGATCTGGCAATCACTGCAGGATGTTTAAATTGTCCGGACTAACCTCACAAACCCTGGTTTTGTTTTTGGACAGGTTTTTGTTACTCCTTCCAATCTCATGACTTTATGTCATATGTGTTGTGGTGACCAGTGAAAACAGCATGCGACACTTTATTGGGAGTGAATGGAGAGTGTCCTGTACTGCCATTTTGTCTATTACACAATTTTTCCATATTTATGGCTGAGTGTGGGTCTCTAGGAATAGCTAATCAAAAATAAACTGATAAATTACATAGTAATGAGTCACCAGGACCACATGGTATTCACCCAAGAGTTCTGAAGGAACTCAAATGTGAAATTGCAGAAGTACTAACTGTGGTATGTAACATCATTTAAATCAGTTTCTGTACCAGATGACTGGAGCATAGCTAATGTGACACCGATTTTTTAAAAAAGACTCCAGAGGCAATCCTGGCAATTGCAGGCTGGTAAGCCTAACTTCTGTACCAGGCAAATTGGTTGAAACTATAGTAAAGAACAGAATTATCAGACACACAGATGAACACAACTAATTGGGGAAGAGTCAACATGATTTTTGTAAAAGGAAATCATGTCTCATCGATCTACTAGAATTCTTTGAGGTGGTCAACAAGCATGTGGACAAGGGTGATCCAATGGAGATAGTGTACTTAGATTTTCAGAAAGCCTTCGACGAGGTCCCCCATCAAAGGCTCTTAAGCAAAGTAAGCAGTCATGGGATCTGAGGGAAGGTCCTTTCTTGGATCTGTAACTGCTTAAAAGATAGGAAATAAAGGGTAGGAATAAATGGTCAGAGATAAACAGTGGTGTCCCCCAGGGCTCTGTACTGGGACTGGGACTGTTCAACGTATTTATAAATGACCTGGAAAAAGAGGTAAACAGTGTGTGGTAAACTTTCCCTTTGATGGGTCTTGCACTTTACATTCCCATTTATGTTCAGGGCACTCCCAACTACCTCATCTCCCCTCACTGTAGAGGAGCTCTGTCTCCTAGCCTGGAAGGTAACTTGCTCCTACAGCTGCTCCACAGCTTCCCCCTACATTTGTTCCCTCCTCCTCCTTTAGGGAAGGCAGGATTTAAATACCCCTAGCCCCTCCCTTCATTGGATCCAGGTGCCTTTGATTGCCCTGCTGTGCTCTCTCTTCTGCCTGCAAGACAAAGGGTTTTTAACCCTTTTGAGCCCTCATACTGGCCCCAGCACACCCTTTTAAAGCCATCCGGCCTGACTTTATCACAAGTGAGATGGCAAAATTTGCAGATAATACAGAATTACTCAAGATAGTTAAGTGCAAAGAAGACTGCAAAGAATTACAAAGGGATCTCACATAACTGGATGACAGGCAAGCAAATGGCAGATGAAATTAAATGTTGATTAATGCAAAGTAATGCACATTGGAAAACATAATCCCAACTATACATATAAAATGATGCGGTCTAAATTAGCTGTTACCACTCAAGAAAGAGATCTTGGTGTCATTGTGGATAGTTCTCTGAAAACATCCACTCAGAGTGCGGTGGCAGTCAAAAAAGCTAACAGAACGCTCGGAATTGTTAGGCAAGAGTTAGATAATTAGACAGAAAATATCATATTGCCTCTTTATAAATCTATCACGTGCTCACATCGTCAATACTGCATGCAGATCTGATTGCCCCATCTCAAAAAACATATTTTGGAATTGGAAAAGGTACAGAAAAGGGCACCAGAAATTATTAGGATATGGAACAGTTTCCATATGAGAAGAGATTAATAATACTGGGACTTTTCATCTTGGAAAAGAGACAACTAAGGGGGGATATGATAGGAGTATAGCTTCACAGAATGCATGGTAAACCTGTGGAACTCTTTGCCAGAGGATGTTGTGAAGGCCAAGCTATAACGGAGTTCAAAAAAGAACTAGATAAATTCATGGAGGAAAGGTCCATCAATGGCTGTTAGCCAGGATGGGCAGGGATACAAAACCATGCTCTGAAGCGTCCTTAGCTTCTGTTTGCCAGAAGCTGAGAATTGGCAACATGGGATGGATCATTTGATGATTACCTGTTCTGTTCATTCCCTCTGAAGCACATGATATTGGTCACTGTTGGAAGACAGGACATTGGACTAGATGGACCATTGGTCTGACCCAGTATGGCCGTTCTTACGTTCTTATGAAAGCACACAGTGGTAATCAAGTCTGATATTTGTATGCACGTTATCTGCAAGATCCCTCTTTCTATGGCACATGGGATTCCTGGAGTTTCGCATTCAACGTTTCCCGTCTACAGTGTTTGGGGTTGCCTCGTTCTGGAAATTACTGCAATGGCTAGGGTCTGGAATGGGCCCTCTTTAATACATTGCCTGTGAGGGTTTGACTGCCTGTGCTCCCCAGAATGGCTAACTCTTCTGAGGAATCATACGTCTGAGGAGTTACTGCAGGTTGGGACATTCCATCTTTGAAACTGATCTTGCACCAAGTACAAGTGGGAGTCTTGTCCAACTCCTAACCCCTCCCCAACCCTACCCAAAAGAGTGCCCACTTCAGATCCAGAGAAACCTCTGAAAATAATCAACAGCTAGTTGCACACCTGGTTCAACGACCTGCAGGCTCAAGGCCCATGTTTGAAATCCACTCCACCAGGGGAAATCCACTTCTCCAGGGGAAACTGCCAGAAGCCACTTTAAGATTAAACTGAAGAAACGGTTCCAATTTCTTTTAACAGATGGCCATTGCTCATTAAAGGCCCAATCCTAAATTTCAATGCCAGAAGGGACCCCTGTAAGCATCTGGACTGACTTCTTGTCTACACAAGCCATAGAACTTCCTCAAAATAGCTCCTAGAGCAGATCTTTTAGGAAAATAGCCAATCTTGATTTAAAAATTGTCATTGATGGAGTATCTGTCATGACCCATGGTAAATTGTTCCAAATGCTGAGCATCAATTCCAACTGACACTAGCCATTGAAACAGCTGCTTTAGCGTGTGACACAAGAAAGTTCCAGGGTTTAAATCTTGAACTGCAAGAGTAGTGACAATTACAGTTAATTATGAGAAAACACAAAGCATAGGTCAGATCTCAGAGGAAGAGAGATGGATAAATACTAATACCTATTCTTTTTATAAAGGGAAACCCAGAAACATATAAAGCAGTGAAGTTACCTTCAGTGTCTGGTAAAGTGTTAGAACAATTTAAATAAATATTTAATCACCTAGAGAAAAAACAGATGAAAAAAGGTAGGTAACAGGATGAGACCTTTTAATTTTTTTTCCAAGTGAATTTAATTTCTGCCTTTCGTATGCTAGCAAACATAGAATCCCATCCTTCAAAGCAGCGAGAGTCCTGTGGCACCTTAAAGACTAACGCATTTATTTGGGCATAATAAGAAACCTACTTCATCGGATGCATGCAAGTGGGTTTCTGCCCACAAAAGCTTATGCCCAAATAAATGTGTTAGTCTTTAAGGTGCCACAGGATTCTCGATATTTTGCTAAAAACAGACTAACACGGCTACCCCTCTGTACCCTTCAAAGGTTAATCAAGATTTCCTCAGGTGTGTTGGCTACTTCCGTTGATCAAGTAGATTATGCAGTGAACTAGTGGGAACTCAATGTACTACATTATATTACAGATGACCTGTGTAAAACAAGTAAAGTAGTTACTCCCTTTTTCTTGGTACTGCTGAGGCCTCAGGAGTTATGTCTACACTGCAATGTAAGCCCAGGCTCAAAGTCCAGCCCAAACCCCACTTCTGTCTACACACAAGTCTATCTGACTTGGGCCAGCAATCCCTCTGGACCAAGGCCCCATGTGAGGGGTGGGTCCAAGTCTGAGTCCCAGCGGGACTCAGGTCCACAGTGCTTCATTTTGCAGTGTGGATGCAGCACTGGCTCAGGTCCCCAAGACTCATGTCCTGAGAGTCTGCCAGTGTTATTCCACAGACTTATGGATCAGTGTTCCCATGCTTTCTATCCCCAGACTCCCAGGAAATGAAAGCAACCACGTGGTTCAAGTAGAGCCGCTCAACATTTAACCCTTTCATTTTATTCTGCCTGCTGAGCTGCAAACAAAGTGAACTATCTCCTGCGTTAGCTGTGCTCACTGACAAGAAGTCCTTTGCCAAGAGTGCTGCAATCTGCTCACAAGACCACACTCAGATTCTGGTAAATCTGGGATGCAAGCAAGCAAGCGTTTGACTTACAGTATGAGTAGCAGAAATGATCAGGCATACTAAGAAATAGCAGACAAGCTGGCAGCATTGGGGATTCAACAGAGTGGTGAATGATTAAGGGAAATGATTAATCAGCTCCAGAGTGACTACTAGAAAGCCAGACATGAGAACCACTCCTCTGCCCATGATCCTGTCTGTTTTACAAGGACTTCGACTGGGTGCTGGTATTGTGCTGAGCACTGAGCTCCCAGGGGCTCGCAATAGCATGGTAATCTGGGATGGAGATCTTCTGATCCCTGGATCTAGTATAGGACTGGAGGGGAGTCAGCAGGCGCCAGATCAGACTAGTGAAATGACTCTGGTGCTCACACCAGCCCCCAAGAAGGCTTTGCCACCGTGGCAGCTGCAACACATTCTGGGTTCATATGTGGAGGAGCTGTCTGATAGCCCCCCAGAGGAGCAGCCTGCTGCAGAACTGGCATCAGGAACAGAACAGGCAAAAGTAGCCCCAGGGCCTGGTAATTGGTTGGTTGCATGTATGTTGTTAATATATGAATGGGAGGGATTTCCGGTTTATAACCCAATGCAATTTTTATTACAAGCCATGGGGTAGAAGTGTTTATTCACTAAAGGCAGAATGCACACCAATCCCTTGATGTCACCCCGCCGTGTGGAATTCAAAATGGAGAGCACGAAGCACAAACAACAGTTAAACAATCATTTAACATTAATTTTTTACTAGATACCTCCACGTTTTTATAAAGATATGCTGGAGTGTTAACAGTAAGAATGGTATATTGCCTTCCCTTTTTAGCACGCCGCACTGGAGAAATCAGCCACGCCACAGTGTTACAAGACGTCTGTAAAAAGTAAAGCTCTACTGGGGAAGTGAGGGAAGGGGGAAATATAGTGCACTGGTGACAAAATCAACATCTGAAATATATTGAGGGGTTGTATGCAGTCCAAAAATGTGCTAGGGGAAGGGGCAATGGCTGTGAAGTTCTTTGAGAGTCCTTTTATCATGTAGTCCATAGGTAGAGCTAGTCAGAGAAGGCTGTATGGTAAGCCATAGGGAGGCAATAATTTATGTGGATGCTAATGCAGCATCCTGTTGATTCCACCATGATTTTAACCCAATCCTGGCTACTGATAGCTGCAAACTTTTCCCATAGTAGGAACTCCAGACGGGCATATTTTCCAGGCTCTCTTCTGTGGGACACCAGCCAGTCCACTTGTAGATGTGGTGCTCAGTCACCATGTGCTTGAAAACCTCTGTGGCATATACAGCTGACTTGCCACTGATAGCATGGAATAGAATGTTCTTTTGGCATTCAGGAACCTCCAGGATTGTTATGTCATCCAGAATGTGGAATGCCTGAAAGAACTGACGAACCTTAGACAGTAAATGGCATATCCATTCCCCTGCCCCCACTGCCTACAATGGACTGCAATTTAAAAACCTATAGAATTTATAAATTTCAACTTATCATTGTGTGTGCACTTTTTTCATCTGCTTTACTTAACCTTGTCCAAGGAACTTCTGGGAACTGAAGCGTTCCTCTAAGACTATATTGTAGCTGAATTTTACAAGGTATCTTTTTTTGATCTTGAGATTCCATAGGCATTTTCTCTGAGGATACACTGTACCTCTTTTGAAGTACTTAGAGAATAATGTACAGTTTGCTGTCTGCTTTCAAGTCTTTCCACCTCAGCAGCTCAGCCACACTGCAGAAGAAGCTGGGATTTTGAATTGTCACAGACCAGTCAAAGAGAAAGAATTTCTGTGATGAACTTATGGGGGACATCCTGGACAGGCCAGATATGTGACGGACCCCACACCAGCCACCATAGGGTTAATGAGGGCCTGAGAAGCCAGTTAGGTTACCTGGGATCACCTGAGAGAGAAAGGGCCAGGATTAATTGAGAGTAAAGCCCACCTGAGGAAGGCTGGGTCACCACTATAGAGCCAAGAGATTGAAAGCAGAAGGGGGCTGCAGGGTGAAAGTCTGGAATCATGATCCAGGGCACAGAAGATGTAGGAAGTGGTCCAGAGAGACAGCAAGGAGTCTGAGGGAGTAGACCTTGGCTGTCAGCTAGCAGCTATCTCAACTGGAACCCAAAGTAGAGGGTGGGCCTGGATTGCCCTGCCAGGTACCAAGGAAGGAGGGGTGAAACCTCCAGAGGTAAGGGGTGCCAGGACCATGGAGCCCAGAGTCAGATGGAAGACCTGTTTTAAGAACATTCATTATAACTGGGTTAGACTCTCTGTTACCACAGAAGGGGTGGACTAAAGTGTAACCTGGCCAGAGGGCCAAGTTGTGGGAAGACAGACCATGGCAGTAACAGAGACCGTTGGCAGGGGTTGCCATATGGGGAGACAGCTGCTATGCCATGCCTGGCCACAGGGAGGTGCTTCTGCAGTAGTGAACCCCTTTACAAAGGTACAATACCAAAGAGAAAAGGATTCAGGATAAGTGGAAAGGCACAGACAGGAAGCAAGGCATGAGGAAAGAATTGCAGCACATGAGGAGAGACGTGCAGTGGTTTCTGGAGCAGGAATGTCCCTTGAGTGAAGAAGACAGAGCACAGCAGAAACCGTTTGAGACTCTGCTTGCACTAATGGCTGCAAAATTTCAGGCTCCTGCTTCACCCGTACAGTGTCCTGAGTCCCCTCCACAGTACCATGTCCTGCAGACCAGAAATGCAATGGACAATACCATGGCTGGGTGGTCCATGCAACTGGGACTGAATGCTAGTTGGACAGGGCAAGCATACTCAAGCAATCTTCTCCCCTCCTCTTCCCCCTTCCGCCTTGCTCCCCTCCCCCGCAGCTCTGCCAAGTATGTGCTAGGAAGGGAAAGAAGAACAGAGGGCCAAGCGAGATGCAAAAGTAGGGAATTTATTTGTTTGCACTGGTTTTGCTGTTTTGCACCACTCAATATTTGTGTTATGCACTTTAGTTCATTACTGGTGTTTTGGTGTTGTAATGGCAGCTGGCCTGCCTAGCAATGTGTTACTACTGCTTTTGTTATAATACAGCAATGTTTACAAGTAGAGGCTTATATTTTATTTTAAAAGTTTATTACGATCTCTACATCACATCATATAAAGGATATTTCAAAGAATAAAATTAAAGACATTAGGCACAACTGGGAAACTGTATCCAAACAGCTTCTCAGTACATCATTCAGATCAATGATCCATAATAAAAATCCCCAATTCATGTCACACAAGCCACTGTCCTCCCTTCGCCCCCCATATATACTCATCTCATTCACAATTAACAATTCATGACAGTCACTCCTCCATGGTTATAGTGTACAGTGAGAATACTTCATTTACTGTCAAAAGTGCTGTGCAAATACATCCATAAACACCTATTCTCCCTCTTCCCAACAGCAATGGCTCACCTTTGGATTCACAAAGATTGTGAAGAGCACAGCAAGCCACAATAATGTGGACAGCATTGATGACACTTGCAAACAAATGGTTCTGTAAACAGCACCAGCAGAATTTCAATCTGCCCACCCCACATTCAACCACCATTCTACACCTACCAAGAGCGTAATTAAACCTTCTTTGCCAATGCCTCTGAGATCAGGGTACAGTTTCATACGCTGAAGCAAAAGGGGGTACACAGGGTCCTCCAGAATAGCAGTAGGGACAGTTACTCCATTTAGGAGGATATCACTGGGTGGGAATGGTGTCCCAGCATGTCCGTGAGTATAGACTCCTGATTGGCAGAAACATCATGAACTTTTGCAGTGCAGCCCACACTGGTGTCCATAAATCAGCCTCTGTGGTCATAAGGGCCTGAATAATAATAGAGCAGTACCCTTTGCTGTCTCTAGACTCAGGTACTCCTTGAGGAGAGCAAACCATTGGCATGAATGTAGTTTGCAAACCCCATTTTCTCAAAACCAGCAGTTAGTTCAGGGATATTGTTTATGCCCATCACCTTTGAGTAAATCACATGCCTGACTGCCTCAGAAACATTTGCCACCACTTTTCCCACAGACAATTTTCCAACACCAAACAAGTTAGCAAGGGACCTGTAGCAGTCTGGGGTAGCCAGCTTCCAGATGGCAGTAGCCATCTTCTGTGCACCCACTTCCAGACTGGCATAGGTGCCTTCATGAATGTGTCATGACATTGAGTGTTGGGGTAAGTAGCTCACAAAGCTTCAGAAATGGGGCTTTCTTCATAGAAAATTCTGGCACAACTGCTAGCCACCTCGGGTTCCCATGACAGTATGATCTCACCAGTCTGTGCTTGTGGCCCTGCACCAGTACCACTTGTCTACATAGTGCCTATACCAAGGGTCATGAGCATCAACCAATTCGAGTCTGCCATGTCTGTGCTGTCATCCTCCTCCTCTGACAGCTGCCTTTGGGAGGTCAGAAAATGCTGTTGAAATGGCCAACAGTGTTTCATTGATGTTCTGCCCATTTCCTGAAACAGGAGTGAAAGCCCAAGAAGGACAAGTTCTTCAAATGGTGATTCCTCCATGTTGCTGGTTCCAGTTGCCAAGAGCATGCAGACCCAAAAGACAGCTCAGAAAGATATGTTGGCAGGCTGCATCTATTTCCTGTAAAGTGCTGCAAGATGGACAGTCACATTTTCCCACAGTGCTCCATGAACAAAATGGCTAAACCAGCTACAGCTGGGGAGGTCACTAGGAAGCCTGGGATAGGCTAGTTTGACTCAGGTCTGTATAGTGCAGTGTAGATACCTGAGTGCAGGTGTGAGACCTGGGTCCAGAAATTCTAAACCTAGGGTCAGCACTCAACATGGACACTTGAGCCCAGGTTTACAGACACTTAGCCTATGGGCTCAAGTCCCACAGACCCTGGGCTTACATTACAGTGTACACATGCCTAGGCAGTCTGGGCATTAAAAAACACCACCACCACTACCACAGGATAGATCATAAGAGAACACCAGAAATAAGAGAAGGGCTGGACACTTAGGGTATGTCTACAATGCGGTTAAAAATCCACGGCTGGCCTGTACCAGCTGACTTGGGCTCAGGCTAAGGGGTTGTTTAATTGCAACGTAGACATTTGGGTTTGGGCTGCAGCCCAGCCCTACAATCCTGCAAGGTGGGAGGTGAAACCCCAGCCCAAATGTCTACACTGCAATTAAACAGCCACTTAGCCTGAGCCTGTGAGCCCAAATGTAAATGCTGCCCGTGTCTAAATGCAACATGGACATACCCTTCAGAACCAGATCCAGCTCCCATTAAAGTCAAGGAAGACTCCATTTCATATCAGTGGGAATTGATATTACCCCACGATCTGTGGGAAAAGCTTAAGAAGTGGATTTGTTCCTCTGGAGACTGGCAACATCTGAATATGGGTAAAAAATTAACATGCAAGGTGTGCATACAGAGTCATTTTACGGCATTTTATGATCACATTGCATCTAACTCCGCACAGCATAAGAATGAGTCTACCCTGCCTATCTTATGGCCCATCAAGCCACTTGTGCAGGCTAAAACTAAAATGCTGAACAGAAGCATGACTGTCTGGAAATACAGAGCCAGCTGATACAAAAGGAGGCCAGATATAATTATTCCCACTAGTCATTGATGACACAATGGTAAGTAATAGTATTACTCCCAACTCATGACAGCACAAGGAGCCAGGGTAGCCCTGTTCATGGGCAACTTAATTGTGTGTTTCAGCATTTTGGAAATATTTCTGCCTTTAACAGTGGTGAAACATTCTTGTTAGGAGAGGGTTCTTCCCTAACAGAAATGCTTTCTTTCCTCATTTCAGATTTCCACGCCATTATCACACACTGAACCTGTAGATTTCTACATGTGTGTCTAAACTGGCAAGCTGCTTAGGATTAGTAGTTGGGACTTTTTTGACAAATTTATCTATGTCCCCCCCCGTCCCCTCCGTTTGTGTGTGTGTGTGTGGAAATGTATCTATTTTGACAAAGATTTCTGATGGATGTTTCTCAGACCCATGCTGGAAGCCACTACACTTTCCTGGGACATGGGAGACCTCAGTGTCAACTCGCTGATATGAATCATGCAGAGACTTGAACCTCAGTCTCCCACTATGGTGATTGCCCTACCACTGGGCTATTCATAGATGGGTCATGCTTGCTCTCTCAAAAATGTCAAAAAGGCTATTTTTTGTACCAATGTGGAATGAAAAAAAATGGTGGAACCTCACAATTATTTTTCAAACTGGAATTCTCATTTTCCAGCCAGCCTCTCTCACTATCAGATTTTTATAAGTTAAATGGAAGAGCCTTATTCATTTCAGGGGTCTAAATTATGTTCAATCAAAAACCAAACAAAACCAGAAACAATAACTATAAATGCCTGTTAAGAAAATAGTTAAAGGTCAGGTAAAGACCAGACCTAGAGAATTACAGCTAAAGGTAAAAGTTTGAGAAGTTGTTAATGAGGGATAGTTGAGTGTCATTGTGGAAATGCTTAGATAACCTAGCTACAAGTGCTGCTAGCACTTTAGCTTTCACGAAAATTGTGTTTGTATGCTTGTAAGTTTGATTAGAACAGGGACCTAAACTGAAAGGCTTTATTACATCATATATCATAGGCAATTAACCAAAAAGTAGGGGCACAGGATGTATTAGAACTCCAGATCCATCACCCTACTACAAAGGGTTTATAGAGCTATTAATATAGGATATGGAAATATCTTTAAAATGACCTGCATGTGCACTTTTCTATTAGTAGAAATGCCTTTTGTAGCCAAAACGAGTGGGGAGGTGCCATTATGATGTTAGCAGAAAATGCACCTATAGGAAGGTGGTCTGTGACTTGCTATGACAAGAGGAAAACTTGCATCAAGAAGTCCTTAACCACCATGGACAGCTCACTGGGTTTAACCAGCCAGTCCAACGCATTCTCAAACTCCTCCGGAGCCACAATCTGATTTCTTTTTATCCTCTGGAGTTTTGCCATATTCCACAGGCTACACCAACACCAAATGCCAACTACATTCACCATGGAACTATATATAGTAGGAACAGGCTTTATGAATTAATAATAACTGACTCCTTGCCCTCAAACTTGAAAATTAGTCGTTTCAGTGTCTGCTGCGTTCTAAGAACCAGACAGCAGATTTGGCAAAGCATAATTCATTTCCACACAACTTTTTTTTTTGCTTGAATGTATTAAATGAAATACACATTGTCTAACTAAACCACGCATTGTGTCAAAAGCTAAACTATGGGAGCTTCCAATGCGTTTTAAAGTGAGAGAGGCAGTCCTCTTCAAGCACTTATTCATTGTTTAATAATATAGGTTGGTGTGCACAAATAGTGTGTAAAGATACGTCTGGATCTTGCTGATAGGGAGGAGGGGTTTGTTTTCTGTCTCCCCCTACCCTTAAGTGATCTATTTAGTGTATTGGGGGAATATATGAAATTCAATACTTGCTAAAGTGTGTCTCTAATCTGAGATCATATTAGCATTGGGAGTGGGAGGAGCCAGTTCCCGTGAGGAATTGCCAGAAGTTTTCAAGCATTCTACTAGACTTTCTGCCTCGTAAATAACACAGGAATGTACTCCATGTAAAAGCAAGTATGTATAAAGAAGTACTACTTACAATCTACAGCATCAATCATGTTTGCTAGTGGGTGCCTGTATTAATACAGAGCTGCACCAAATACCATTCTGTCACAACACGAATTTTAAAAACACTTCAGGATCTTACACTTTTTTGATTCCACGGAGGATAACCACAAACTCTGAGTCACATTACAGATGTATTTTTTGTAAATCTTGGGGAATTTCTCTCTCTTGCAGAATGTATCCAGCAAATCCTTGCTCTGTCGCTCTATTTACATACACATACAGCCGCAAAAAGCCTGTCAAACAGTCAGCATGAAGAGGTGTTGTGGATCTTCACAATTTTTTTCCGCCCGGGAAAGAATAGGAACTCCTCATCCAAGCTGAAGCCCTGTATGAGTGCAACTGAGGCTAGAGATTCCTGGCAGGGGAAACTGACAACGCTGCCTTGTGAATAAAATGAGAGGGAATGGGGAGAGGCTGAACTTCAAAACCAAAAGGTGAAGGTTGTTAAGCTTGTAATGCTCCTAATTTACCCTGCTTTTAAAAACCCGTATAAACGCCTTTTCTTTCTTTTCTCTCTCTAAGCGGATAATTATACCCCACATCAAATTAGCTGAACCTGTCCTTCTTGTTTTCTTAGGTTCATTGCTCCTGATTCATGAGCTATATTAGGGGGGAAACTTACTTGAAGCGACTCTCGTCCTGCACGCTAAGGAAAAGGTTCTAGACCACCCCCTACACGCAGAAAAAGAAGTGGAGGGAGAGTCCCCGAGTAAGTCGGATCCCTCATCTGCACGAATCATGGACCTTTTCCATACCTCAGTAATTAAATGACAAAACTGGAACAATTAATTTTCTTCCAGGATACCAGTTTTCTTAGTCATACTCCCAGGTCAACTTCCTTTTAGGAAGGTTGATTTATGTCTATGTTTTCGAGAAATGGAGACACAGCCTACCAGAATTATTCAAGAAGCATCTTTCCAAACTTTTGTCTTTCACATGGGAGGAGGCGTAATTAAAACTACGTGATAAGGGGTTTGTGCACAATAAAACGCTTTCACTGCCTCTGGGGCTTTAGCTAGTTAGCTAAAGACTTTTTTTCAGGTTGGCTTGGATGCTCTGCCTAAAATCAACATTGTCTCTCTCCTCATTGACGGAAACAAACTGAATCGCTGCTTAGACCTGAAGCACACCTTTTCCTTAGTAAGACTCAAACAAATGAAATGCAGACTCTGCTCTCCCCGGCCAGGGTTACACAGATGACATCCTTTGGTCATTTTCCCAAAAATAAGCCTGGGCCCACTGATGCCCTAAGGCAATGTAGACATACCCTAGGAAAGCAGTAAGTGTGCGTCTCCCCTCTCTCTACATCTATACTGCGAAGCCACATTCTCGGAAGTGATGGATTTCAACACAAAATGCCAGTGAGATAAAAAGCATTCCTGAGATCTAAAATCATTCCGTATTATTGTTGAGAGAGATTTTAATAGATCGCTTCTCACAGAAGGCAGGAACAGACACTCAGCATAAATTTATGAAAGGAAGGAGGAAAAAGTCAGACATATACAGTCACAGAATCTCCTCCCAGGGCTGCCACAAGACAGGGCTGAGAGCTGGGATGGGACGAAGCTGGGGGAGGTAAGAATTTGCTCATGGATGAGGCATTCGTGTAGGTGGCACATCAGTCAGAACTCTGACAGGTTGTTTTCTGTACAACAAATGCTATCGACTCCCAGTCCTACTGCGGGCTAAAGGTGGATCACGCGTGCCTGCTTACATCTTGCTAAAGACCAAGCCTTCTTGGCTCCATTGAAGCAGAGATGATTACTCAGTAAATGGGAAGGTAATCTATGATGTCACAAAGTAGTCTTTTCAATAACGGGAACAGGGAAGGGTTTCACTCTATATATTAAGAGGAGCTCCTGTTCCTTGGTAATAACAAGAGCAACAAGGGAAGGAAGCACCTGCTTTAAAAACCTTTCTTTTTATCTTACGTGGAGACTAAAAGTTCCTAGGGCTGGACTTTTTAAGTCATTTGCATTTTGATTTATGGTTTGTTTTTTTTTTTAAGATAGAAAATAGTTGTGGAAGCGACTGCTAAGAAGATCAGTCCCTTTTTGCCAGGGAGATCTCTGAAAGGCACAGAAGACTGTAACTCAAGGAAAAGGTGAAGTAATATATTGTGAGGAAACTTCAGTATTCCAAGTTTATAAAGACTATTTATTTTTCCTGCGTCTGTAAGAGGATTTAAAAAAAAATGTGGGGGAGAGGAAATTCTAAAAAATAGTTGGTAGATGTTTTGCCATTAACAAATGGCATAGGTAGAAAACTTGTGTGTGTTTGGGAAAGGGAGTGGATTTGAGAGGGGGGAGGTCACAATTATTGTTTAATTAGCGGAAAGGGCAATGTAAATCAAAGTAGCCTATTAATTATACATTTTAATTTATAGCCTACCAAGTGTATAGTGACTATATTTACAGCATAAGCCACTTAATGTTTCCAGCATGATTTCAATTTCAGCTCTTTTTATTTTTGGTTTTATTTGCTTGTGTGGTATGAAACTTGGCTAAGTAGCTTAGCTTTTTCATTATGGAAGCAAATATCCTTTTAATGTAAAACAACCTGCTGGTATAAAATGGTCTATTGGTAATTTAACTTTCTATAGAAAAGGTTTTTTAATTTTTTTTTAAATATCACGTTAAAGCTTGGGAGGCAGCTTGGAAAGACTGTAGAATAAATTAGTGAGTTAAACAAATGTCACTTCTGTGGACCGACTCCTACTGGTGGGAAAGGCTTGACCGATCTATGGGTGTGTGGAAATCCTTAAACTCCAAACTATAGGGCTTTGGTAAAAAAGGTAAACTAAAAAAGAAACAAGTTTAAAGAAGCACAAGAAAAAAACCTCAGAAGAGATGCATAATTGAAGCCATCCTACTATATGTGCATGTGTGATAAAATAGTTGTTGGATGTTGTGTACAAAGTTGCATGCTGTAGTTAGTGGTCTGGGGATCTGATAACAATATGCTGTCATTCGGATAATGTTCCCCAAATGTTTATTTCTGCAGCATAACGCCCTCATTACATTAACAGGCAGAGTAAGACAGCGAAAGATCATTCTTGGATGCTATAAGGATAACTGTGTTAAGATACAAATTATTTTATTTACAAGTTTAAAAAAAACAGATTTTTATTTTTCTATATATATCCACTGTGGTATCGATTACTTCATAATAGCCCCGGGCAGTTTCTTGGGCAACTCGGCTGTATAAAGGGATGGATTGTGTTACCTTTGGTTTTACATAAGTGTTTCCTTGTGATGGAAAATTCTGTCGTTCACTCAGCTGGGGTGGTGTCTGATTGAAGTGAGCGTTTGAGACAGTTCTCCCAGGTGACTTATTTTTCACCAGTTTTTGGAACTCCCTTGCTGTAAGAAATAGCAGCTAGGCCACCAAGGGTATAAACCCTTCAGCTGGCAACGGGCTAGAAAGTATGTAAGAGGGGTTTTGGACAGGCGCCAGCTGTTCACAGCTGTGCTGAAGAGCAAGGAAAGCAACAAATACCGCTCCAAACCAAAGCTGTTTCTCACAAAGCAAGATTGCACCGCGTTACTCTCAGCCTCTCACTCCAAGGTAAATGGACAGATACGTTCAAATTGGGCAAGGTAGTCTTCCACTGAAAAAGGAGAGGAGAAAACGTCCCCAGACTATTTTTTGCGGGCCAGCAGCTTTTGTGTCCACATTGTGTGTGACCCCCTTGCTAGCATACACTTAAAAACATTAGGAACCAGACCTTCAGGTAGGTGTGTGAAAGGAATAGTATCCTTAATCTCAAACCAGGCTTCTGGTTTTGATCTAAAAGTGTCCCACCGCGGAGACACCTCCTTTCCAACGCGCTGCAGCGGGGGGACGTGGAGCTCATCCAGTGGTGAAAAATGGAGAGAAAGCAGCCCTGCTTCAGAAGATGTGAATGGACTGGGAGAGTCTCTTGGGGTTTGATGTGTGCATTTTTCCTCTCTTGCTCCCTCTTGCTCCCGATCCTGGGAAGGGCTGAAGTCTGACTTTTTTTTGGCTGTTGGTATCCTGTGCTGGGCGCCCTCTGCACATGTTCCTAGGGCGCCATCTCTTTGCAGTCACGGACTCCTCGGCAGGTTTGCCAGAGGCAGCCTTCAGAGCGTGTGAACTTTCCAAGCTGGGCTCAGCTCTCGCTCTGCTCCAACCTGCACAGCCAAGTCTGCTTTCCAGCCTCTAAGCCTCCCCTGTTGCTACTGCTCCTATTAGACCTCTCTAGCTTTGCAGAGAGACACCACACTTTGCCTGAGTTCAGATTCCTTTTCACAGTGTGGACCCAACTTGCCGGAAGCCGCAAACCTGAAGCTGGCTTTCGAAGAGGTATCTAGCTAGATGTATGTACATGTCTGTCTGTCTCTCGCTCTCCCCATCTGTACAGAGGAGAAGAAAATACTCTTGGTTTAAAAAAAATACTGAGTTGAGGAACTTCCCCCCCCCCCGAAAAGGGGGTTTGCCCTGTAACAAAAACCCCTGAGATAGCAGCTTGCCAGATTAATTAAACATTGCTACGGGAGACGTGTAAACACTCCTTAACCCGATTCATATACAAACCAGTTCATTCTATTAGTATTTAAGAGATGAAATCCCTCTGATAGTCTGATTACTTTTGGAGAGAGGGAGGGAGAGCGACCGCGCAAAGTTTGGAGCAGCTGATCTCTAAGAAGTGAGAGCTGCCGAGAGTCAGGAAAGTTTGTTTTTCTTTTGCAACTTCGGAGGAGATGGTGTAGTCCTAAGCAGCTGCTATTTTAGAAAGAAGCCGGAGTATGTATCACTGGACTCATTTTCCTTTCGTTGCAGGCTCCAAGACCGAGGGGATACAATGTTCACTAAGCTGTTCCAGCACTGGAGTTTAGCAGTCTTTCTGCTGAGTTATTCTGTCCCCTGTCACGGGAGATCAGTAGAGGGGATCAGCCGCAGACTGTAAGTTTCTCTCTTTCTCACTCTGATTATTGGGGGGGCAGGGGAGTAGAGAAATTGGTCAGTGTATACATCTATCCATATTGTTACAGCTTGCAACAGGGCTCCCTGTATGTTCTAACCTCTCCTGCAATTGCATTTTTCTTTTACCTGCTCGAGCTCTTTATAGGAGTGGCTTCAGAATTACCTGCACCAGGTATTTTACAATCAGTTGTTTAAGCAATAGATAAAAAAACCACACAGTTTAAATGCTGATCCACTTTAATGAATTACAATGGATTTATAGCACTTTTCAATTCTCCCTGACCTTATAAGACAGTTGGGTGAGAATATGTGCTTTAACCTGAGGAGCCTAAGTGTATATAAGACAGAAAAACATATGGGTGGCTGTATGGTAGATATACATCTATCCACACACAGTGACAGAGAAATGAGAGAGGTTTGAACGGTATTTTACCTATAAAGTATACATTATATACTGGAATGGCAATATATCTGTATTGGTGTAGTTCCACTACAGGTATTAATACAGCTCAGTAAAGAGACACAGTAGCTGAGACGATAATAAATTTAAATATAGAAATATTTTCTTTGGACTTTTGCCATTTTGCAATAAGTTCTTCAATTGGAGTCAAATAACTGACTTGGAGACAGAACCATTTTGTAGATAAATGACAACCTGATTTGGGATATTCTGCTCAGGAAACGACCCCCTGTTCCCTCCAGTAATCATCAACATGGACATAGCTGTACTGTAAGCTAAGTGCAGAAAATAAATCATAGAAGTGACCTAGATCAATAGCCTACACGTGTAGCTATGTTACACACGCTGTAGACATTTAGTTGATTGATCTGTATCAGATTTTCTATAGAGGGAACACTTTCAAGCTGTACACTGAGGGGGCAAAAGCTTAAAAGGAAGCTGAAAAGACTTGACATTTTTATCCAGTTCAGAAGCAAGAGTCAGACTGGAGAGAGAGAATCAGAGCACCCTGTCAAGAATGTTTAGAGGAAACTGTCACATACTGTACATTTAATCAAATTCAGAAGGGTTTCTCTATAACTGCTCATGTATGTATTTCAGGATAAGTGTTCAACATATCATTTCCTCTATTATCATTTGAAAAACAAATAAATCCCCTAAGTGAAATAATTTCAAACATGCCTGAATTTTGGCACCAAATGGAAGTCTATTATAAACCTCATAGGGCAGATTGTGTTCATTGTACTGATGATAAAGCTACAGTACTTTCTTCCTATTAACATTTAGCTAGTTTGCACTGCTGCAAACTACCCTTGAACTATTTTTTGTTTGTTTTGTAATGATTTTATTCTCTTCAGCTGGTCAGAGAATCCATCTCTGGATTTATGTATATAAAACAATAAAGCACAATTAAATACTCTATTTTCTTGGCTAAGAATCCTTGAATTGGAACTGAGCCAACTTTTGCTTAAATTAAGATTTTTTAAGAAATACCTGTTATCTTTTTGAGGTGAGTCAATTCAGTACTAATACGTGAGAAGATTAAATACATCCCCTTCAGTTTCCCTCCAAATCATAGGATGAAAAAATAGGTGCCAAATTGTAAAAGGCTTTTCTTGTATGGCATGTAAAACACACTCAAGAAACCATTTAGCTGTCAGTCAGTGGCATTTATGTAGTTTTGTTTGTGGATACAGTACAAACACCGACACCACACATAAACATACACTCTGTTTTAATATCACCACAAAGCATTCCTAGAGTTAATGGTTAATAACTCACCTCAGTATAGATGTAGGTTTTCAGTGAAGGCTTAAATCAGTAGTAGATGAAATTAGACACATTATTTTAGCCAGACAGAACTAAATCATAGTCCCCATTCTACAGTCCTTATGCAGGCAAACCTCCCATTGAAACCAAAGGGAAGTTTGCCTGAGAAGGGACTGCTGGGCCCATTAAATACTATACAAATGTTTTAGCTGTTAAAGAAGTTTCTAGAAAACAAGAGAGATATATCAAAGAAATATTAGATATTTTTATCAGCATGCCTAGACATTGCATCATCACATCTCCAAGCCTGTTTCAAATATTTTTCCATTAGCATCAACTGTGGGCCCATTTGCAAGATGGACTGAGCACCCCAATTTCCAGTAGGGTCAATGAGAATTGAGGGCACTCAGCACTTTGCAGAATATATCCTAAGGGCTAGATCCAGAGCCAATTGAAATCTCTCCACTGATTTAGATGAACTTTGGTTAAGGCCCCAAATGAATATTTCAGTATGATAACAATTCAGTGAGTAATGATTTAATTAAAAAATAATTTCAGACAGAAAGTTGACCCTTTAAAACATTGTATTCACTACTAACACAGGATAAGAAAAAAGAGTGAACAAAGCTTTCTAAAAAGAATGAACTGGAAAAGAAATAGTGACCCAAAGTAACATTTTGAAAATCAGAATGTTCGCAAGTCCTGAATTCATAGTATTTAAGCGTCAGTATTTTTTTCCATAATGAGACCTAAGACTGGTTATCTACAGAGGTGTAAATAACATTCTTGTATGCAATAATTTGTTTGGGCACTTTGGGCAAATAGAAACCATGATCTACATCTTTCTTTCAAAAGTGCTTACCCACATGTTAGCTTAACATTTTCTGCATTTGGCTTAGGGTTAGACTGTTTTCCTTTCACTCAGAAGTATATTTCATAGAAGGATGGAAGGGACCTCTAGTGGGTCATCCTAACCCTAACATCCTAATATTTCCTAACTTTGTTGCTTGCTAGTACTACAAAACTTTTCTTTTAATAGATTGTTATTCATATAGAACTAATCCCAGTAACTGACTACACACTTTTAAGCATTCGCCACTTTCCTTACTGAGAATGATGGGAGGAGAGAGGAAAATGGGGACTTTTCATCACACTGACGATACCTGTGTTATGAGACACTTCTCTAAAGGACTTTCGTACATGACCTTCTTCAGCAAGTCATTTCCCTGGGGTTTACAAACAAAGGAATTCCTTGAACTGCTAGTTTGGGGTGGGTAATGGGAGAGGAGATTTATATTTGCCACATATTTTTCACTTTGTATATTGTGAAATAGAAATTTCCCAGAGGAAACTGGGAGACAAAATGTAATCTTCAAGTCTGGCTGAGTAATAAAAGTCATGTGAAATATAACTCTGTGTAATATTATACAGTCATGTGGAACAGCAGAATGTTGTTTGGGGCCAGATTTGCATGCTAAATATCAGACAGACATTTAAACTGAAACCCACCCACTCCTGGCACTGCATCCATCCACATGTCAATTCATGGCTTATAATGGAAATGTACACTCAAATAAGAAGTGGGTCTTATATTGCCATTTGATTGTATTTTGTGTACTCTAGGTTTAGACTATATAAAAAGGAATAATTTTTCAATCAAGAGTCCTTAATAACAACATTTTAAGATACAAGATTTTGTAACAGTGAGTAAATACACATTAGAGGATTAAGGCAGTTTCATGTTCTCTGTGAAAAAAGCAATTATCCCTGGTAGTTTATAAGAGGCAGCAGGAAAGCTTTGCTCATCACATGAGGCATATTATTTTAAACTCAGTAATGCATTGAGATTATGAATGCTTTTTATGAACTAGGAGGGTGGAATGATAACTACATTTCTCATTTCCCATGAAAACATCCTGGGAAAACCACAGTATTTTAGTTAGGAATGTAATGAGAGTCACAGTGGACAGATTGACAAACATGACAGAAGTTTGCCATGGTCAGATGGGCGCAAAGTGCTGGTTTTATTAGTACATTTGCAAGTCAGCCTGATCTAAGCAAGGAGGTAGTTAAAGCCAGCAAGGGTTGGCTATTGCTATGGAGTTAAGTATACAAGACAGAGCATCAGAGTGGCTGTGTATGTATGTACCTGATATAGGCCATTAGAGGGATTGGAATAGCATCACAGGGAAGTTTTGCAGAATGGATTATTACTGATTAAATATTTTTCAGATAGGCCAGCTCTTGAGCAAGTGTAAATGGGTGCAGCTCCAGAGAAGTGAATGAAGCTGTGTCCCTTCACACCAGCTCAGTATCATGCCAGGTTATTTTTGCTTAAAAGCATTCAATAGAAGTGTATGAAATACTTGCAGAAAAACCAGTAGTCCCTTGAAACTCACCTGGGTACAGGGTTCTTGAAACTCAGAGAACATTTAGCAAAAGCTTTACTCAAACCTTTTGAGCAAATCTAGGCCCAGTTTTGAGCAAGTATATCCAATATATCGTTTTACAGCAAAATCATGGTTAATTCATAATGTTATTGTGGAACCAGGGAAAAGTTGGTATTTTGATCTGAATTTCACTTTGAGATTTGGATCATTTGAACCAAAAACTTAGGGTGTACAGATCTACATGGATAAAAAGGAAAGGAAGTGCTCTCATAACCATATGCTACATGAGGCTGTTAACTTCCATACAGCTCTAGTATTGACTACATTGGAAGTCCACAAAATATGGCAGCCAGCTCATAGAGGACTGAGGGTAACAAACTACAGAACTCGCTCAATCATTGGGAGTATAGTTACCCATCTCACATTTTGAAACTCCACAGTGTAGTAGTATAATTGGGGTTAATATATTCTCAGACAGCTATCAGTCTTCTCACTACTCATCCATATTCAGAGACTTCATCCGCTACAGAAGAAATTATTATACAATAGGCAAGGCAACGAATTCATTTTCTTTGGCTAGAGCCAGTCGAATCACCCTGATACAATAAGAGAGGATGCATAGCCAGTCTCAGCACATGGAGGTAAAGCAAACTGGAAGGACTATGGGCTTTAGCTGTCATGGGAACATAACTGTAATCCCATTTTATATACTTTTGTGGTTCACAGTGAAGGTATGCATCCACCCTTCACTAAGGGGAAAATGTATTTCTTATGGTTATTTATTGGCCAGATACCTCTTGGACCATCCTTTCTCAAAGGTTTCTGATGACCATACCTTGTTAGCTACATATGAACTGTTTGCAAGACGTCCAGTTAAATCATCTCCCAACTCCTGAGAAACAGATAGAGGTTAAAAGTTCCAATGAACCAAAATGTCCGAGTCACAATGAACAAAAACAGGAGCTTTGGAAGTGTGTTAAGGAAGAATCATAGAGAAGCAGAGAAAAGGTGAGGGGAACCACAGACATGGACTGCTACAATGCACAGGAGAGAAAAAACAGCAGAAATTCAAGTAAAAATTTTCAAACTTGGATTCCTAATTCCACTTAACTCTATATTTACAAGTGGCTGGGTGGCCACTGAAATCAGTGGGAGCTGCTAGGTGCTCACCATTTCTGAACATCAAGCCACTCGTTTAGGTGTCTAAATATGGTGATAGGTTGCCTAACTTTTAGGCATTCAAGTCTGAAAATTTTGGCATAAAGAAAATACTAACAATTACACTTACTGAAACGTAAAAGAAGATGCATTTTTTTTAAAGTATATGATGGGACAGAAGGAAGTCATTAAAATGATGTAACATAAAATGTATTTCAGGTTTCACTGCAGGTGTTTATTATTCCTTTTCTGATGTGACTGCAGTGCTCCATTATCTGGTTCCCTTACTTTTCTTAATTTTGGCAAGTGCCTTCCTTGTTTTAATGCCTAGAATGCCTTGTACCATTAAGAAATGCTTTCCTAGAACAGAGCATTGACTAATCCAGCCACAGGTCCAGTGGTGTGTGATGGGTCCACAAAGAATTATTACTGGCTTAGGTTCTTTCCCTCTCTGCAAGGAACAGCTACTTTGACAAGCAATTGCTCCAACACTGAGTTAGCCAGGTACACTAAGAGCTGGAAAGTTGGTTCACTACTCACTGTGGCTACAGCTGCCAGAGGAGAGATGAGTTTTGCCAAGTTCAGAACAATAATGAAATTATAAAATGTCTTTTTTCCCCCTGCTTTCTTTTTCTTTTAGCAAAAGAGCTGTATCAGAGCATCAGCTATTGCATGACAAAGGGAAGTCTATCCAAGATCTACGAAGAAGGATCTTCCTTCAAACTCTAATTGAAGGCGTTAACACAGCGGAGATCCGGGCTACTCCAGACGTTTCTCCAAACCCTAAGCCTTCAACTAACACAAAGAACTACCCTGTCCGATTTGGCAGTGAAGACGAGGGCAAATACCTATATCAGGAGACAAACAAAGATCAGACATACAAAGAGCAGCCCCTGAAGACATCAGGAAAGAAGAAGAAAGCAAAGCCCGGAAAACGCAAGGAACAAGAAAAGAAAAAGAGGAGAACCCGCTCAGCATGGCCAAATTTTAGAGGATATGGTAGTGGAAATGAAGGGGTCCCCCTCTTGGACATCTCTGGTTCTACACATGATCACAATTTAAGGTAATAATGCTTTATCCTTACCAGGAACACACACCATATATTCTATTTATTTATTGGAATTGTTAAATTTTATCTCTGCCTCACACAAAACTGGAATTTTATTATAATAATAATTTATAGGACATTTCAAAATGCTGTGCAACCACAAAGGTAAGTGTTATTCCCAATTTACAGCTGGGGAAACTGAGGTACAGAAGTTAAGCAACTTGCCCATGACTCACACAATGATTTACCATCAGGGCAGGGACTAGAAATCATGTTTCATGACTCGCAGTGCCCTGCTGTAGACACCAGACAACTCTGTCTCCTCCGTGAATGATGATTATGGTAAATTACTTATCACAAAACAGAGATTAGTGAAACTGAAGTTAAAGAGAGTGTTATTTATGCCAAAGGAATGCACCTCACATCTATTAAAATTTCCTGTGCTGCTTTTACTTTGGTATCCCTGTTTCAGATTTTTGTCTCACATTTGGGCCTCCGAAAACTTAAAGCTTTGAGCTCTGCTTAAAGCTCTGCATCTATAAAATGGAGAGGTTTTCTTTTTTCCCCCTCACTCCTTGGCAACTTTCCTACCCTTACTTTACAGTTTTTCATTTTACTGTTTAACCTTAGGGGAGAACACGGAAAGTTTCTCTTTTAGTAATATCTGCAAACAGCGCAGAGCAGCCTTTTGCCATAAAATTTTCCCTGCCATTAGGACTTTTTAATTCAGTTCCATCTTTCTGCCAGCTTGTGAAACAATTACGTTGCTGCTGAAAAATGTTGAGCATTACCCTTGGAGAGAGACGTGTTTTCCTCATATATGACAATGAAGGTTTTTAAGGGCAATGGTGAGTTGGAGTTTCTGTACTAGGTTTCCTGAGCTCCTAGCCTGGTTGCACACTTCTCATGTCTGGATTTGAGATTGAACAGCTTTGTGTACTGAAGGCAAACAGAAACATTCAATTCCAAAAAGAATTTAAAAAGAAAACACATAACACTCTTCTCCCTTCACCTCTTCCCCTTCACTTTGGCTGAATGGAAACTAAAGTGCAATTTGCTTCACAGTAAATTATTTGAAGAGAGATGCCATGAACTATGGGTTTTATTAAAATGCTGCACCTTGGTTTAATCTTTATGGGACCAGTCCTGCTAGATACCCCATGTTCTCAACTCCCAATGGAGGTCAGGGGAGTTCCTGACATTCCGCACCAGGCCTTATCTAGGGGACAATAAGGAATTTGGAATTGGGCCTTAGACTTAATGAAAAGCTAGGTTAAAGTGAACATAACTTTAATAATGAGTGGTATAATTGGCCCGCCTTTTGATTACTTGAAATATGGCTACACAGCAGCTAAGATATGTGACCCCAGTGAGGGCAGACAGCCTCATGCTAGCTCTGTTTGAGTTAGTGTGCTAAAAATAGCAGCACGGCTGCAGCAACAGTAGCAATGGCTAGGGCTAGCTGCTGGAGTCTAAGCCTGTCCAATCCCCTGTCCAGCCTCAGATAACTGGTCTGAGTCTTTTCCAGTACTTCAATATCCATAGTACTATTTTTAGCTTGCTAATTCAATCTGAGCTAGAATGAGTCTGTCTACCCATACAGGGACTCATACCTCCCAGCTGCAGTTCAGAAATATCTTTTCAAGGCCTGTTCCAGGACATCTGTAATCAGATGTTTCATACATCTAAAAGCTGCAATAAATGTTATGGACCTAGGATAGCTGAAAAACAGCCCCTGTCTTTAAATGTGCACTTATATGGAAACAAAAGCAAAGTAATGGGGGAAAAACTCCCAAAGCATTTGATTATTGGATTTTATTTTGTTACTATCTTATCTCCAGTGGGATCTGTAAATGAAATCAAAGTCTACTTTGATTACAAAGACTATTTTATTGGTTTAAGTTTTAAATTTCTAATGCCCTTATATGCCTAAAGGAAGCTCAACTTTGCAGTACATTACAGATTTGGCCTTAGTTTCTTGGCATTATTACTCTTATTGCAATGTGAGCCCAGCAGGGCAATAGGGTCTTGAAAGGACTTGAGAGACTTAATTATACAAGCTAACTTTTTTAAAAGGACTTTTTAAAACCAGGAGTTTGCAATCCCTCCCTTGCAGAGCGCACAGCAGTTCTGGTTTCTGAGAATCAAATAGAATACGTGCTTTTTACCTGTCATTATCCACGTGAGCTGGCAGATGTTATCATTTCCACACCTTAAATCAAAACAGCTGTCAACCTGCAATCTGAACCCTTTTGTTTAACCATATTTCAGTCAGGAAATGACATAATTCATCATCATTTTTGCTCAATAACACAAGTCATTCTTTACAAACATACGCAAATGCTGAGTCTGAACTGGCATATCAAATCCAACCTCTGCCTCTCCCTACAAATTTTAGATAGTAGGGCCAGATCTTCCAGGTCACTCGAGTCCCTTTGCACTGCAGTGCTGGCATAATATGTCTGTAAACGCAATTTAGCTGGTCCAGGGACAATCACCCCTGTACCAGGGTAATCCTCCAGTTGCAAGGGCTGAGTTGCAGGCTCTTATGCCACAAACTCTCTTCGTTTGTGGGGAACAGGGCATGACCGTAGTTTGGCTGAACTCACGGAGCTAGTCCTGATTCTCCAAAGCCAGTCCTGATCCCACAATTGGGGATCCAGGTCAGAACGAAAACTGGCGGAGATCTGCTTCCTAGATCTGGTAGGAATGTGCCCCAATATGAGAAAAGTCTTGCAAAACTAGGTGATTTTGCTATATTTCTGACATTTTAGGTCAGAAACCACAGAGAGCAATTTGTAAGAGTTTGGTACTGTGGAACCCATACCTAACCTGTGGGTCAACTTGAAATCTAAATTCAAACCTAAAATCTAAATCCAGAACCAAAACATAACCCATTTAAAAAGTGCACATATATCGTATAGACATATACATACAATCAATTGTGGGACTACCATACAGTGTACATCAATATTATTAGTTTACATATAGTACAAATGTATGCATGCTAACATTTCCATTCCAGTTACTTAAAAAAAAGTTTGTTCTCATAGCACTACCAACTATATTCCCATTCCAATTAAATTAAATTATTAGTACTAATTTCCTAAGAAACCTTTCAAAAGTGTAACCTCCCTAATGTTAGAGGTAGTCTTGCTTTCATTACGCACATAAAAGCCCCTTAAATTGTCAAGAATTTCCTTTTTTGTGTGTCTCACACCCACTCACAAGTCTGCCATGTGAAACTCTACCCACAACTTTGGCAATCAGTCTGACAACACAGCCAATCAAATTCCATCCTATAGTTGTTTCCTAGGGAACCCACATACAATTACTGTGTTCAGTCCATTTCTGTGAGAGAGGAAAAAACCCTGCAGCAGTTCCACTGTTAGAAAAATATCAATAATGAAAAAAACAAAACAAAATATAAATAATATGCGGAATGTGTCACAGGGGGTACTGCTTGTAGCCTCATGAATTCACTGTGGAGGGGGAGGACTACAGAACTAAAACCAGTCCATCAATGGCACTTATTAAGTACAGAAGAGCAATTCCCAGCCTTAAGGCTTGATCCTGCAAGGTGCTGAATGCCTTCAATTCCCACTAAATTTGATACAAGCTGAAGGTGCTCAGGAAATGGTCAACACCTTTCAGGGTCACGCATTTATACTCCTCCTGGGCTCACAAAGATGAAGTTTCAGTTTTCCCAAAGCTTTAATTCAATAACCATTTAATTCATTAGGACTATGAATGGAGCTAAAGTGTCTCTTCAGAATCAGGACCTGAACACATCGTAGTAAAGTAAAATTCATGTGATGTAAATGTGTACCTCAAAATTAAATAACTCCTTGTCCTATGGTTGCTCATAGTCCACCGTCAGTGGTAAAGGCAGACCACATGAGAGCAGAATGTATCTGACAACAGTAAAATGGGGTGTCACAACAGACAGCATAGGAAACTAAGCACAAGTAATATAATGGGCACATTAGCTGTCAGATAGGCATGAGAGTTCTTTTCTGCTTTAACGCCCATTTTTTCATTTCTCCAGCTGGTTTGATATGGGGTTGGGTTTTTTTTAAATATGTTTTCTGAACTGTGGCGTGTGGCCCCAATTCAGCAAGCTACTTAAAACTGTGACTAACTTTAAGCTTATAAGCAGCCTCATTGGCTTGGGAAGGGTTACTCATGAGCTTAAATTTAAGCATGTGTTTTAGCATTGCTGAATCAGGACCTAAATGAAACAGAACCTCCTTCCTACTTCTGTGAGTGACAGACTCAGTATGAAAGCAGCCTGCACTTCTTTGCATCGCTAGTTTAAGTGCATTGAAAGAACTGTAGAGTAGAGATTTAAAAGAAGACTCCTACTAGCTCAAAGTTATTAATGAACTCTTCTTAGAGGGACTATTTAATAGCAAGGCACACCCTATAACTTGTGGAACTGCTACCATTAATCTTGTGTCCATTTATTTTCAGGGAAAATTAATTTTTTCCCTTTGTCTTCCCCTTCCCCCTCTTTCTTTGCAGGAGGCATTGAATTTTCAGTTGAGATCTTTGGAAAACATATTGCAGTATTCTGTAATAGGGAACATATGGAAAGTATTAGAAATATTTATTATCTGTAAATATTGTAAATGTATGCAAATAAAACCTTCTCCCCTACTGCTCTCTGAAACTGCACATTTGGTTATTGTGAATTTTTTTTTTTTTTTTTGCTAAGGCTAAGCCAGTTGTTATTGTCATATTTACCATAATTTATTTTGTTGAATGGTATATTTATTTTGTGAAATTATCTTGGTGCTGCTGACTTTCTTTCTCTCTATATATATATTGTAACATAATGCACTTTACATATACATATCAAGTACATTAATAACTGTCATAATAATAGTGTTCCTGTTTTGTGGTTGATTTTAAATGAATGCCTATGTACAATTGTTCAAACTGATTTTCCTCTGTGCATGTAAAATAGCAATATTTTAAAATTTGTAAAGAATGTTTAATAAAATATAATCTAATTAAATCATGACTCAGAAGGCAAAACATATCCTTTAGGAATTACAGAAGGAACACTGATTTTTTTTCTTTACTACATTTAAAAATGGTCTTAAATTTAATATGTTTACATTGGTTCAAGCTCCAACATTTTCACATTAGCTTTTAGTTAAAAATCACTTAAAACATATTTTGTTCCAGTGATATGTTTCAAGTCCACTGAGTGGCTGAACAACCAGAGGCCACAGAATAAAGCCAGTGGCATTGAAGAAGAGATGCGACAACCACAGCTCCCATTGAATTTACTGGCAGTTGGGACTGATCAGCATATAGAAGGAAGTATCCAGCTCTTTGCAAGGTTCGGCCAATCCAGATTAGCAGCCTAATGATGGATCCAGCCACAATGCAAAGAGGTAGATTCCTGCAGTGGATGAGGAGATTAAGGATAAAGAACCGAAGAGATGGAGCAACAAGTTGATGGCCATTACTGCAAGTGCTTTGCTTTACAAAAGTTTGTGTCAGACTCACTGGCCCAACAGTCTTTGAGCTACCATGATGATCTCTGTACATATTCATGAGTGTGGAGAGGAACCAGAGACGATGGGCAGGGGATAAATTAGAACAGTGGGCTGCTCCTGGTATAGGAAAAAATGAGATCCATGATTAAATATTATTAGTTATAAATTGTTGTTGTTTTCACTAACCTCCCAGAACTTGCCATTCCCTAACAGTTTTTAGCACAGTTATTTTGCTATAATTGCTCTTTTGGGACAGTCTCTAGATGTTTTGCAGTGAAAATCTGGGATGTCCAGAAACTGAAAAAAATTGCTTTTCAAAGTGAAAAACAGGAATATGCTTCCCCAAAGATACTGCCTGTGCTTCCATTTATGGGAAAGTAGCCACATAAAGGACCAAGAAATGTTAGTGGTCTAAGACAGATGGGACTTATAAGGTCAAATGGAATTTTACTGGGAACCCTAGGGTTACTTCAGATTCTGTACGTGAGGATGAGGGAGCTACCTGCTGCAGCTGCTTAATGCTGTTTCCTGGTATTACAGCTCCTATTAGTGACTGCTATAGCCAGGGTTGCACAGGGTTGAACAGTTCCATCAAACCACTGTGTCCACTTGCTCATAACTGGCAAAAACATTCACATTTTTGGGGCTGAATTTCTCCATGTTTAATCTCCATCCAAAGTGGCTAGTTGAACATAAAAACAACATGCACATAGCAACAGGTATGTTTATATTTTAAAAAAACACACCCTTCCAAAACAGGACACTCCACTGCACGCACTTTGCCCACTGGGGATAGGATGAGAGAACAAATAACACTTGACAGATGGGCAACATGGCTTGATGCTCTACTGGAAAGGACTCAGATACTACAGCGATGAGTGCAGTATAAAAGATTTATATTGACTAGAACAGAGTAAAGTCACTCCAACTAATTTTTTAGTTCTGTGCAAACCAAGAAAACCACCCCAGCACCCCAGAAGACACCTCACATTTCTCCTATTCTGAAAAAAAAAATGCTTGTACTATTTTTCCCACCCACACAGAAAAAAGAAAATAATGGCAGATCTTCATAACTTGATGGCCACTGGTTGCCTAAAGATACAAACATGTAAAAGTCACCGTATATTTTCAGTACATCTGTTAAAATGTTCCTGTTTTAAGCAATGAAGCCTCGCTCGCTTTAGAACATCATGACGCATTCTCCCTGACCATGACCGAACTGACAGCTACAGGGGCTGCTGCTGGGGCAACTTGCATAAAGGACATTGTTTCATGGAGACGTCTATGCACAGCAAAATCCTTCAGCTCTCCCTCCGCATCCCAGTCTTTTTGCCCAGACAGTGCCAGTCCTCTTCCCTGCACCCCAGCTCCTTGTCAAACATGTATCTCTCCCAATCCCCTGATACATTCCCACTGGCTCCTCCTCTCAGTCTCCTTGCCAGTCAGTCCCCATCTCCCTACTAGTTCCCAATCCCAGCCTCCCTCTCAAACCCTGGCTCCTCCCAGCCTCAACAGACTCCTTGTCCAAATCTGCTCCTCTCCCTATCACCTGGCCCAGCTTTTGTCCCCTCTGTAGTTGAATGAGACCGCTTCCTCCACTACCCTGCTTGGGTGCCAGTAGGGGAATCCCTGAGAGCACAGGAGAGACTCATGCCCTGCTCTCAGCTCTGGTATCCAGCCTCACCCTCACTCACGTCAGCCAGCAGAAACCATGACAGGGAAAGTTCAGCTTCACATCTGTAGCTCTGAGCTGGAGGGAGCATGTTCAGTCACTCTGTGGGGACGGTGCACACATAGTCTGATCAACGTTACGAGTCGTGGGAGGCTCGAGCATATCCAGATAATGGAATCTTCAGCGGTTTTAAGGTATGTCAACTCTACACAGCAAAAAATCCCAAACCACAACACCACCACCACCTGCGGCAGCGAGTCTCAGGCCCGGTCTACACTTACCTTTGCGATTCGGCGGCAGTCGACGGGAGATATGCAAGTGATGTAAATCACTTGCGTATCTCCCATCGACTTTGCAGCGTCTGCTCTGTGTGGCGTCCATACTGCGCTGCGTCGAAGGGAACAGCGCTCCCTTCGACGCAGCGCTACTCTGCTTACAGGGGTGGTTTTCCTGCATCACTTCCTGGATCGAGTGAGCGCGTCTATACAGACCGCTCAGTCAATCCAGAGCAATCGATGTGACGGCAGCGAATTTGCCGCCATCAGTGTGGACCCAGCCTCAGAGCCCAGGTCAACTGACTCAGGCTTGTGGGGCTAAAAATAGCAGTATAGGGTTTGGGCTGGCACCTGGGCTCTGATACCCTTACCCCTTGGCTGGGGTTATTTTAAGCCCTTGATCCAAACCTTGAAAGCCTGAGTCATTTGACCAGGGCTCTGATACTCACTGCCACAGGTCTTTTTTTTGCAATGTAGACCTACCCAGAGCTGTTAAAAATCAAAGAAGATTCTACTGAGTCCATGCACACTGCAATTTTTCAAAGGCTTTTAATTTGACAAATCTGGACAGATTTTCATGGGGATGACAAAAGGCACATCCCTGATCCACAGGCCACGCCCCTGCCATAGTTCAAGTACCTGTGTCAGAGCATGAGGGTGCTAGAGCTTTAAAAGAAAACGTCACTGACTTTTTTAATATGGGCAGAACAGTATGTTTTCCCCTAGCTTTGATCTTGGAAACAAGCAACAGTTTGGACTTGAAGTTTTGCCTGCCCCTCCACCCCGAAAAAAGAAAAGAGAAAAGAAAGTGTGTGGGGGGAATGTCACCCTGAGGTATATACCTGGCATGGAAAATTTCAGCCCAAATGGTTAAAGTTTGGCAAAATTATAAGCAACTGAAAACAGGGTCTTATAGTGGGCAGTGTTGGGCAACATTAATAGTAGGCAGAGGTACCAGCCCCGCTTATAATAATCTAACACATTGAGACATTGTTAAAGTCCATTTCAAGACAGAGAAGGGAACATGGAACGCCTATACATTCTGCCTCACTACTGTCCTAGTTATCAACTATATGAATTTTTAAGCACAATACAACAATTTTTCACAACACAACTAAATTCCTGAGAAATATGAAATGGAGAAAAATCTTCATGCCATCAAGTGTTAAACTCTCTATAATAGACTATGTCAATTTCTTTGCACTTTACAGTAATGAATTTGGATTGTTTCACATTCAAAATTTCTATTTAATGGTTCTTTGTAAATAAAGAAATTAATTTTTCATCCAAATCACATACCAATTCAGGAGTTTACAAATAAAATATATGATTGACGCTAAACCCTGTCAGGTAAGAGAACAGTCTTGTTGGAATTTCAAGGACCAAAACAGTCCAGTTTAGTTTTAAGTATCTGACATCCCGAAATGTGGATAATGCTACCCCCTGACACAATGTACCTACAGTGTAGCAATCCTGTACATTCATTTATGAGTAAGTGGCCTTGTGCTCCAGAACTACCACAGGGAATTTGGCTGTCTTGCAGTAATCCAATAAGTAGGGGAATATTGACTATATGTAGTTACAGTATTTGAATGTTTAAACCATTTTGTTATTTAAACATAATTTGGTGCTGGTGAAAGGTGCTGGAATAGCACCTCTGGAATCTGAAGGTCTTTATTTAACTACAGGATAAATACAACACAGGCAGACACAGTGCAAGCTTCTCTTACAGTACCATACCAAGGTGCTTTAGTAGTAAACTGGAGGCCACTAGAGCTCTATGAGTCAAGTAATTCATCCTCTATAACAGATACAACGCTTGTCCTATCTGCTGAGATTGTCAGTGGACTCAGTGCCTAGTGAATCAAGCATGGGGCCCGTGGTCAGGCATATAGATGGGCAGGAAATGGTTTTCCTCTTTTTTGAAAATTTGAGATTTCTTTTTTTTTTTTCCAATCCATATTGGGACAAAACTGAGACCGTTCAAAGATTTTCAGTGAAAAAAAAAAACAACCCAGAGACTAACTCCACCACAGAATTGCCAATAGACTAGTGCTTACGGTACTTACCTAGGATGCAGGAAACCCAGATTTGAGTCTATCGGCTGTTCTGGGGTAAGTCTCTCTCTTACCTCCCTCACCATTACTGGGTTTGACCAAAAATTACATCCTAGACCTGAGAAACATTATTCTCCAAAAATTTTGTTAAAACTGGTATATTTCCATTTTGACAAATCAGAATTTTCCATTGAAAAAACTGTTTTGTAGAAAACTGCTTGACCAGCTTTAGTTAGCAGCCCATTGCTGAACTCTCAATTTTAACCCCAACTCACTGTGACATCTTGGGCTATTTGTTTACACTAGAGATAACATATCTGTAACTGGAGTGTTAGTTACCCACCTTGTGTGTAAAGTGCTTTGAACTCTACCAATGAAAACATGCTATGTAAATTGAAAGTATTATTACAATGACCTTTTTTGCACTGTGGACTGTCCAAGTTATTTAATTTAGACCACAGATACAGTCATCAGATTATAATGGCTTTTGATCTTTATCCATCAAGGCAAAGGTGACAGAGATAAAAAGAATATCTCATCACTGGTACCCTGAGCTTTCATTAAACGCTGACTTTAGTGGAAGTTATGCAGTGAACATCCCACACAATGCTTTGAAAATATACCCCGTAGAGTCTTCCTTTTGATCTGTTTCCTGGACTTTTTTCACAACTAAACTAATTTTTTCCTACACTTAATGTTAACTAATTTACTGTGGAAAGTATCTATGAGCTAACCCTCTCCATGCTCCTCCTTCCAAGAAAAGTTAGTGCTCCAACATAGTGGTTTCCAATACTTATGCCATAGATTGTCAGTTTCCAAGGGCTTGATCTTGTTCTCTGATAGGCAGGTGAGCATCCCTATGTATCTTATTAAATAACTGCTGTGCTAAGATGCATGTTTGTGTTTCAGAGAAACATAGCCTTAAGTCCCCATTGTGTACTGGGGGCCTGATTCTACAGTCCTTATTTAGGCAAAATTCCATAGAAGTTAAAAAGAATTTTGTCCAGTGAAGAATACGAGACATGCCTAGTGTACATATTAATGGAAATTCTTGGTAAGACACAAAGATATAGTGTCTATTTTACCCTCAATGTGTACATGAGGGTGGAGGGATGGATTTATGTGAATAACTATGTGGACGCAGCTACTGAGAATCATACATTTTGTAAATCCCACATTTTAAACAGAAAAAAATTTAATGAAAAAATTGTATAGATTTTAAGTCTAGAAAGGACCATCATGATGATCTAGTCTAACCTCAGTCTATCATTTAAACTGTAAGCTTCAAGGAGGAAAAACCCACTGTTCATTTGTGTTCTGCATACATGTAGTGCTATAAGGTATCAAACCCTGGTACTGTCCCTGCTTTGGAAATTAAAGGAGCCTCAGAAAGACTAAGAACACAGAGACATATGAAGAAGAAAACAACCCAATAACTTGAATTTGCAAGAATTCATCAGAAACTCCTTTCTGTCACTGCACCAGAATAAAGAGGAAACCATGCTCTGAAGTGTCCCTTAGCCTCTGTTTGTCAGAAGCTGGGAATGGGTGACAGGGGATGGATCACTTGATGATTATCTGTTCTGTTCATTCCCTCTGAAGCACCTGGCATTGGCCACTGTCAGAAGACAGGATACTGGGCTAGATAGACCATTGATCTGACCCAGTATGTCCGTTCTTAACTACTCTGATATATTCCAGGCCAGTTTTTAAAGCCATGTGCTCTGAGGCTGGCATTCTTCTGTTCATGCTGGTTAACTCCTTCCTCACCCTTGCTCATGTATTTGAGGGATCCTGGACTCACATACACCCTATGGACCAAAAACTGGAGTAGAGTTGAGCTGTGCCCAGTGCAAGACCCAAATGAAGAGGAACATAGGTGGTTCTATGCCACATCTGTGCTTGCCCAATCCTGGGTCCAGTCAGGGGCCAGGTCAGCTTCCAGTGCAAATTAGAGCTACTTCAGGGCTCCTTTTACCTTTGACCAGCTTCAATGGCCCTTCCCATTCGACACACTTTCTATGCTGGGTCAATGAGGATGGTGGCATAAGGCCATCCACAATGGCTCTGCACTAGCTGAAGAGTTTTAACACACTAAGCCACTCCTCACCTGGTCAATTAGGCTAGCTATAAGGTCTGTTTGACAGTACTGAATTGGAGCAAAGAAGACTTAGTGGTGGCCAGGAGCTAGTCAAATAAAGGGATCTTTACCTATTCATGGTCAATGAGTGCCTGAAGCATAAATGGACTCTTCTCTCCTCCTGAAGTACCAACTTTGCTTCATTTCCTGTCTACTTATTAAAGCGTTTCAGTTGTAACTCAAAAAAAGACTGACCAGAAAAAAAACACAGTCTTCTGAATATATTTTTCATAAAAGTGCAGGGCTTAACGTGGTCTGAGAGAAAATGATGAGTCTTTCCTTGGGCAATGATGAAGATCAATTCACTCATAACAAACTGTAAGAGCTTGGAAGATCAGTCCCCCTTTGTCTTAGTACACTGAGAACAGCTATAGCATCTCAAAAGTGTTTTAGTTGGGCATGCTCATTTTAGGCTGAAAAAAAACCAGTCTGAGTTCTGACTCACCACCATAAGTAACACAGGTATGAGGACCTGATCATGAAAATGCCAATGAACAAGGGTTGCACTCTCATTGACATCAGGTAGATGACTCATATAAATAAGTGTTCACCGTTGCGAGTAAAGTCGATCAGGACTTATGTGATTGCTTTGGCTATGGAATTCTGCAGGTTCTGCATGATGACAATTTTCTACAGTATGTGTAACAGGTGCCATGTCAATGGCAGCCATAACTAAGGGCTATCTACAAGGAGATCTGGGCTAGTTGGACGACAGTGCCGCTCTTCAGAAGCAGCGCAGGTAAGCATCAGATACTATGATGATGAGCACTAATGCAAGAATTTGAATAGAAATCTTGCCTGAAGTGTGGACTGATGTAGCAAGAATGTCCTATAAAATATCAATTCTCAATTAACCCAACTAGGTGGAGCTAGCTGGTAGGTCGCTCCCTACCACCAATCACAGATTATTTACATCAAACACTGAAGCACAGAACTGGTCATTTATGTTAATGGAATGCAGTCTTCATTGATTAAAACCTCTGACTTTGTGATTACTCTTGTTTTGGACTCCTGTTCCACATGTGGGGCTCAACTCTGCCCAGTTTCAGGGTTCTCACTATATGCGCTTGATTGAGAAAGTAAATGAATAAATAAATGTACAGCAGAACCATTGCTATTTTACTTGGATTATTCCAACGGTGCTAGGGTGACACTAGATGAACAAACTAGGCTAAGAGCTATTCTAACATTAGGTGAACTTGCACTCTTATTTGATCCCTTAATTAGATGTATTTAGAAGACAAGATCAAGTCATTGGAGTTCTCAATAGCTAAATTTTCTTCTGAAAGGGATAAGCAGCTGGAAAAAGAGAGAGACATTAGCTAACACCCATTAGCACATAACACATCCATTAGCTAACACCTGGACAAAGTTAACCCCCAAAGCAGACTGGATGGATTCTCTCCCTCCATGTCACCATTATGTTTTCTCTTTTACCCCAAAATAGAATTCAGCAAGACTCCTGAATGGATTAGATACATAATACATTCATTAGGACTGCTGGTATTTCCAAGAAAGTATAAGAAGTGTACAAATTGTCCTTGATGCATTGTTTGATGACATTCTAGGAAATTCTTTCACAATCATTTTCCTCAAAAATTAGAGTTTTATTTTTATAGGACTCAATAAAAATAAGCATACTATGGGACAAGATAAATTAAAGACATCTTCATTCTGTGCACATATACAGCAAAGTCTATTTGGTGTAGTAAATCTTTTTCTCTAAACAATTTTATACCTTTTGGTCTTCTTTTAAGAGTCCCATTTAACCACCTTTAATCAGACAAAATTCCATGGACTTCAGTTGTACCTTTGTCTGAGTAAGGCATGCTCGACATCAGCTTAAGAGTTTCATGGTGTTTGTAACCCTTCCATTCCTGACACAATTCCACTTTCACCTATACTACAGTGATTTTTCCATAGAATATAATGGGGTCCCAGATTTAGCTTGTTTCTGCCTTTCCTCTTTGTTGCCTTCCTCCAGGTCTCTTTCCCTCAGCTTTCCTTGAAATACTGTATGCATATATAAGGGGGGCAGCCTTGCAGTTTCAGAGATTCTGGCATGGGGTACAAAGCAGCTGCAACAAAAACACTGACATGCAGCTGTTTCTTTAAATGGTGGACGGCAGAGCAGGAGACCCCTGCCAGCCAGGTATGAATGTGTACAGAGAACCCCTTCCAGAAAGAGGACTCAAAAAGTTCTTGAAAATGGGACCACCTCAGAGATGAAGTTATTCCCTCCCCACCTCTCCCCGACCTACTCCAAACTTCAGCAAATCAGTTTTTCCGAGAGTCTCACCCCCTTCCCTCGAGTATACTGATTTTTCTATGCGAACATTTTGGCAGATCTCAGAACAGTTTTACTCATTCATTTAAGAGGCACAAATAATAGTTCCATTTCACCAGTTAATTATTTCACCAGTTCACACATGCATGCCTTCTCTGCACATTCAGTTAGGAAAGGTTCAGTGCCCACACAGGGAAGAAGAAAAAAAATGGAATATGTTCTCATTTCTTCCCTTCAATAGCTTTTGTTTCTTGATTATTAAAAAAGTGCAACCCAGTTTCTTTCAAAGGACTGGGTCTGACTTGAAGTGAGCCACTGGAGGTCACTGTGACAGTAAAGGAGAATGAGTCAAATTAAAGCAAGACCTCCTATGCAGTAGTCACCCGTTTGAGGTGGGGTGGAAAAGGGAGTGAGAAGAGACTACAACTCCATTCAGACTTTACTGGAACTTAAAAGAACTGGCTGCAGAACCAAGGCCTGGGATGAAGCTCTGTCCACATCAAAAGCTTGAATCCCAACCAGGTTTCCCTCCAAAGAATCTCATACTTTTATCTACTGTATATACTTGTGTGTTTACATTCTTCAATCTAACTGTGAAGTGTCCTGGCCTGCTCAGAACTGTCTGACTCTATTCCATACTGAAGAGAGCTTTTTTGCTTTTTTTTTAATTATATTATGCATTACATATAAATAATATCAGTTTGCTTTCAAAATACTGCCTTTTACAACACAAGGAGGGAAAGCTAAAATCAAATGAAGGCTGCACATGCTTCATCTCTGCCTGAGCTGCCAGGGAGTTTTTTCTGCCTCAATGCTGTACACAGCACTTTACTAAAAGATTCATAAAAAACTGGTCACAAAGCTGTTGACTTTCTACCCTTACAATTTCCTAGTTTAAAAATCTTACTAACTGTATTAATGGGGGTGGCTGGGTGTGTAAGGAAGCATCACACCTTTCAAATTTAGAAGATTAGGGGGTCTATCTTCTGCTTTTCCCCCCAAAGCAGCTTTTGAATCTCGCGTCTCTACAGTAATGCCTGCTGCCTCTATGACAGAGGTCTGCACAGCTATCATCACTGGCAATGGCTAAAATCATTTGGCTGGACCCACGGGGGAGATGGTTTGGAGGTTCATTTTGGATAAGTACCCAAAAAGCTATACAAAGCTTTTCTGCCCCTTTGAGAACTCCCCACTTGGCCCTGCAATCTTTCCCCCATTATCTCACACCTGGACCTCCCCACAACCCATCTCACACAAGTCTCCACTAACTTCATATTCATTGTAGGCTATTTTATAAAGGAAAAAAAAATCAAATATCTTCTATAAAATGAAACAAACATGAAGCTATAACACTACATCTTGCAAATAAGGTTCCTACAAGAACAGTTTTCCTTTCTCCCTTGTTTTCTATATGTTTGTGTAGTTTTATAAGCATACATGCACACACACATGTGTGGGGGAGTGCGAGAAGGGAGGGATATTCTTTGGTTTTGGACACTGGTGCACAGTTGAGGGAGGTAAGTTATAAACATATAGATAGATCCAAGAATGAATAGTTTAATATTTGCAGATCTCTGGGGTTGCCAAATGCTAGCATTTCAGGGATGCAAATTCACATGCAGCTAGCAATCCACTTTGGAAGGCTATCTATTATTGCCAGTTAGGCTGCAGATATTACATATCCCAGCAGAACAACACATGCATCTTAAACTGTCATGACTGACTTAACTGACTAGGAAAAAACATCTTAACTGACTAGAAAACATCCCTCCTTATTCTCCAAACTAATTACCTTAAACCAACCAAAATTACTTGGTGTGGGAAGAAGCAAAGAGATCAACTCCCTTACCAGAAATCCTGACTTTTTACTAAAAAGCTAGTTTTCCTTCCCAGGGGTTCAGTCATCCCATAACCTGATAGTTCCGTAACCTGACGGAAGATGGTAAAATTGATTAGGCTTAATAAAATCACTGCACAGCCATCCTCCTGTGGGAGGTCTCACCTTCAGGATATTTTCTAGGCGTTTGTGTTAAATGGCTCATTGCAGCTGGACTTTTTATTTCATTTCATTCTCTCAGTGCTATCAAGCAGCTCTAACATTCCCCAGCTTGTTTACTGCAAATCTCACCAGTATGCTGAGTGCCAGTTTCATTTAATTTGTTTTTCCAGTGGCAGCAACAATCTGTGTGGAAAACACAGAGGGGAAGAATCTGGAATCAGCAAATGGTCCACAGCTGCACACCATAATTTCTGCAAGTTAAAGTTTTAATTTAGTCCATCAGAAGAAGAGCAGAGGATTGGAGGGGAAGAAGAGGTGGAGTAGTGGAAGAAATATAGGGAGAGGAAATATTAAAATCCAAGACAGCTGGAGATCTTGGAGTCATTATAATTAAGGTCCAGCAGGTTACAATTCCTCTAAAAAGAAGAATGCAGGAACACAAAGCAGCCAATATGGCTTCAAGAGGGATTGCTCAAAGACCCGATAATAAAGTACATTGTACTGGAAATGGGAAAGTATGCATGTCTCCCCCACTTCGTACACAAACCAGAATAGTCATTCTTTTGTCTGCAGACAAAAATAAGGTCAGAAAAAAGAATGAGGTCAGAAAATAAAAGGAAGTGAGTGGATTCTACAGCCAAGGGAGTTAAGGGGACTAAGTAATAAATCAGGTAGAAGGTGAAATTAATTACTCTAAAAATCACTAATATATTTTAAATCTCTCTTTAATAAGAATACAAACCAAGCCACTGAAAGACCAAATTTAGGAATTTTGGGAAAAACCTTAACAACTGTACTATCAGCTGGGTGTAAAGTGAGTTACCAAATAAATTGACTGAACCATTACAAATTATATTTTTAAATAACAAGGGGGGTGCCAGATGATTGGATAAAAACCAAATTTAATAATGATCTTCCAAGAAAAGGAAAGAAAAGAAGAAAACAAAACAAAAACAAGAAAAGCAGCACAATCCTGGCAATTCACACCCAGTAAATCTAATTTCAATCCCTAATAAAACAATGGTACAAATGCTCAGAGAAAATTGTCTCAGTATTTGGAGGAAAATAATGAAAGTATAGAAATAAAAAGCCTACGGTTAATAAATGGGTTCTGGCTAAATATCACCTGATTTCAAAATCTTTTCTTGAAGTGAGGCAGTTTTTGTGAAATCTAGAATTTTCTGATTTTAATGGACCCAGTCAGTCGGAGTATAAGAATAAAAAAAGGTTTCCATTATTTTCCTTGATCAACAATCTACTCGTCATGAACAATGGTCACTATCCAGATGGGTACTTTTAAATCCATCAATTGCCTTTTATGCCACTATTCATGAGGTTGTGTTGACTCATCTGTGGTCCCTGGCAAAAGTGGATTATGATTATTAGGAGACCATTCTCAAGGTGGAATCTTTCTTGCGTCTCCAAGAGGTTACAGAAAGAATTATATTGGACAGTCGCTCACTCTACCTAACAGCTCAGCTGTATGAGATTCCACAGAGTTCCATTTCATCATGTATCTTGGTCAACATGTGTGTGAGGCAACTGGAAATGCTTGCAATACATATTGGGCTGCAATGCCATTGGTATGTTGATGACAGCTCACTTCTGTTTTTGCAGATCAGATACGATTGGTGTTGCCTCTCTGCTTTCCTACTGATGGCCTAAGAGTTCTGTTCAAGATGGAGACATTTATAATAAATAATAATAAAAATACCTCTCTCTTATATCATGCTTTTCATCAGTAGATCTCAAAGTGCTTTACAAAGGTCAGTATCGTTATCTCTATTTTACAGATGGGGAAACAGAGGTGAAGTGACTTGCCCAAGATTACCCAGCAGCCCAATGGCAGAGCGGGGAATAGTTCCAGTTCCACTGATCTAGCCACTATTCCATAGCTTATAGAAGAACTAGTGGGAGCAGCATCTCATCCTTCTGTTGAACAAGAACGTGCCCATCCTTTGCTAAGGAAGTCCATAAGGGGTTCTTTCATTCTCCCACTTGCTCCTGAGTTCTTGAATAAGAGTGGTGCTTGGGAAAATTTTTTCCCTTGTGCTATTGACATGAATATGGTGGCCTTTTTGCTTGGAGATAGACCTCATCAGAGTTATCCACCCCTTTGCCTTCTCCAGAATGCACTATTCTAATTAATTCTTCTTGGAGTTGTCCTTGGAGACTACTTTGGGATTTCATTAAGCGTAGAATGCAGTAGCTTGTTTGTTTTGTGATGCTAACTATATGGCCCTTCTGTACACTCTAACCTTTACCAGATTAGAAATGGCATTTGCAAGTTTCTATAATTTATGGTAGCTGCAATTAGTCAGGGGAATCTCGATTTGTTGGCAGTTGTTGGTAGTCTCTCGTTAATGCATTTTTATTAAGACTTGTGAATGCTCCCTGAGGTTTATGTGATGGGTACCCAATTTTTTAATACAAATAAATAATGAAGACCAAGTCTTGCTGGACAAACTTGATTAATTTTTAATTTTATATTTAAAAAAAGAAGTGGATTAAGGGAACACAGTAGATGCAGTAAATCTGAACTCTGGGAAAGCACCTGATACAGTGTTATAAAACCCTACTCACAAAATTATTTTAAAATTGACTTGGACATGAATACTGTCACAAACTGGAAACTGACTGAAGGACTGCAAACAAAAGGGCAATGATAAAGGCTGCATTTTTGTTACAGCTGACATGAGAGTCATGGATTTGTGTGTGTTTTCTAAAGTATCCTTGACTTTTGATATTTGGGGATTTTGCATGTGGGCTGGTAGACGTGATGGTTAAAGAGTTGAACCAATTTCACTAAGAACCTCAACTGCTGCCAAGTTAAATCCTAGACTGCACGGGAGGCTAATAGAGAGCAGGAGCTCAGCAACAACACTGTGGTTAACAAAGGATCAGACCAATGAATTCTCACTGAGATCTTTAATTCCTCCAGAGGCAAAGACATTTCTCCTTTCCCACAACATTTGCAGTTAGCATGGGTATACACTGGGGAGCTCTACGATAGTAACTACTAATGTTGCACTGTTTTGACAACAAAAGTACCATTCTTCTCTCTCTCTCTCTCCTCTATATAGCTATCTATATATATATTTATTTAAAAGGACAAATAATGATTATCTGGGATGCAGAACAGCACCAGTGCCAACTGAATTTGCCATCGTCATCATCTCATAATATTTCCTAAACATTGCCATATTTAACCAAAACTACTAGTAATGATAAATGGAAATACAAAAATCAATGAGGAGCCCACTAGTGGGTTGCCAAAGGGGTTATTATTTAAACGTTCATCAATGAGACCAAAAAGGAAGAACAGCATCCAAGTGAGATGCACAGTTGATATTACGCTGGGAAGGTCTGGAAGGACCAATGAAGATACAGACATAAAGGGCTCTAAAGAAGTCAGAAAGATGGATGGAAAACAACAAACATGAGATTCTGATACATCTGGGGGGAAAATCTGAAAATCCAGATATTCAGTGCAAGCTGGCTACCCAGAAAGCAGTGATGCCAAAAGAAATCTGGGAATGACAGCAGACAAAATTAGATCTAAGTTAGATATCTGACATGGCAGCAAGAAATTAATGCCGTTTTAGGTGGCATGTGATGCCATTGCACATCACTATATATATTAGATTGCAATACCAGGCTTATTTCTGAGGGACCTCATTACCAGAAAATTACTAACAAATGTAGGAGTAAAAAGAATAGCATGCATTATTACAGAAGGGATACTATCAATATGAAATAGTTTATTTCTGAAAGTGAATTGTAGGTAGTTTCCAGGTATAACACCTGCTCCTGAGTCACTCTGCCAATTCATATGATTTAATACGTTTATCCCATTAAAAAAAATGTTTTTTTCTCCTCATTGACTGTGTGGGTCATTCACACAATCAATTGGGGAAAAGTGGCTGACCACAGAGAGGAAACAGTGAAGCTAACTTTACACAAAGTGCTGCTATAAATACAAAATAAACAAATTGAAAAAATAGGAAAAAGTACTAATTACAATGAGTTTACGTGTTTCTTGTGCAACAGTAGGTAACAAGCTTTTAGACAGAAGCATGGGTTTTTAAGACTGTTTCTTTTTAAGAGTCTTTACTAAACGGCAGTGATCAAGCATCCTTCCTATTTGAATCTCTCCTTGCAATGCACTTAATTCACTTACAGCCATGTTTTCAAGAGGGACACTGATTTTGCTTGCCTCCATTTTTAGGCATTCAGTTTAACACCTCTGGAACTCCAACTGAAGCCCACGGCACCTCTAGGTCCTCAACACCACTGAAAAATAGATGTCTGTGTTTCAAGTTGGGCATCCAAATCAAATATTTACCTTAACAACCCCAAACAAAAATGCCCCTTTTTCCTCCACCAAACTGCTCCCGCTCATTCAGAACGGGAACCTTCCATTTATGCATAATCACATACGAATGGTTCATGTAGGCTGTACACAACTTAGACTGAGTTTTTTGGGGAACAGACCATGTCTTCCTTTGTGTTTGTACAAAGCTAACTACATCATTTCTGCTCAAGAAACAATTAGAGATATAAGGACAACATTTTAAAGAGGGAACTTTTGTTATAAATACAGGGGGAAAGTCCCAACAATGAAATCTATTAGCTTCTGGAATAATCTCTCTAGGGAAGTGGCTAAAGCCTTATGGCTTGAGGGTTTTAAAAGCAGACTGACTCCACTAGAAAAAGTGTTGTTAGAAAAAATCCTGCTTTGGGACCAAGCTTTGATTAAGTGCACGAGCAGTTATGTGTCCTTGATTTGCATGCAAAGTTACAGCATTCATGAGTGCAAATGAACTTTTGTATAGGCAAGCATATAAATGGCATAAGCTAAGTAGGCTCTCCAATGCATGTATACCATTATGAAAATCAAGCCCAATAGGGTTTTTTCATTTCTCATGTCTACTATTCATATATCATAAACCTTTTCCAAAAAATTCAGCCATAGGCAGATTCCTGGCATGGAAAATTTCAGCATAAATGGTTAAAGACTGGCAGAGTTATAAACAACTGAAAACAGAGTCTTATAATAAAAGATGCTGGCATTGCTGCCTGCAATACATAAAGGTAAAGATGAAGTGGTATGTTTCAGGAAGCCCTGCTGCAGATGTCCGGTGACCAACTTCCTTCTATCTCTAGAGCCAGCACAAGCAGAGATGGAGCTCTCTAATGGAGTAATCACAAAGCTTTAAGACATCCTCTACTAAGATATTAGGAGTATTGCCAACTCCAAATGTTCAAAACTCATGAGTCAGGACCCTCCTCCATCTCAAAATCATGAGATTTAAAAAACAAGCTACATTTTGCATTTGTTATTTGCTTTCTGATTTTGGAACCTTTATGATAACTTCAGCCAAATGTTTCAGGCTTTTCTCTGTAACCATAAGGACTAGAAACTTTCATGTTTTCTAGTCACTTGTCTACAGGAGCTGGGGCTTTAAGTAAAACCACAAATATTGCAAAAGTTGGCAACACTGGAGGGAGCTGCCAGGGTAAAAGTATGATTCAGGTTCCAAGGAGTGAATATTGTTTTGGCCCACTTTATCTACTGGAATCAACAGTTTCCATTTCATAGGCTGTGGACCCAGGGGGACCACCTTGGCCGTGGCCTGACCACTTTTGCTTTGCCAGTTGCAATGGGCCAGGTTTTTTCCACTTGTGGGGGAAAAAACCCAGCACACGGCAACTGGCAAATGTTGCTACACACACGCATGGGAGCACCCACAGCTGTGCAGCGATCCACTGCGGCGCCAGAGTCCATTCAAGACAATCTGTCGTCTTCGGACTAGTTTGCTTCTAGCAACAGCAGTCCCTGCCAGAGCAGTCTGGGGCAGTGTGTGTCCCTTCCTCCACCCTGAGTAACCTCAGGCCTGGGAGTCACTATGGAGCTAGGATCCCTTCAGACCATCCACAAGAGGCAGTTGCTCTCAGTGTCCAGGACCACCTGCAGGACACACAAACCGCCGGAACTCACGACTAATGATGGGAGGTGGGAGCAGGACTCACTCCCCTCTCTGGCACAGACAGGAGCAGCTGCTGTACAGAATGACAGGCATCACTGGTTGCTCTGAGCCAGGACATGCTGTGCAGGACAGCCCTTACACTCCTTCACCCACCTAGAGTGGGACAGCCCCAGAGACCCCCAGTGGAGCCAGGCAGCAAACCAGGCATTGCTAGTCAGACACAGGAGAGAGGTACTCTCTTGCGCCTGCTTGAGTGTCTGACCCCTGGGTACCCCGCCAGACTAGGCACAATCTGGAGGCTCTCCAGAGCAGCTCTGTGGAGTGAGACCCATTGGCAGAGTGAGGGGCTCACAGCCGAGGATCCCTGAGAGAAGGTTCCTATGGGAGACCAAGGAAAAGGAGCCTGTCTGATGCAGATCTCTGGCTTCACTGCTCCGGGGCATCCTCTCCACCTCATCTCATCAGGGGGCACCAACCACCCACAGCAGCACCCTTTGCCCCAGCAGCTGCGCCAGGGCCAGCCAAAGCCCCATGCCAACCATCAGGACGGTCCCTAGACCAAGTGGCGCACCCCACCCCCCCTCCCTCCATTTCTTAAATGTTTGAATACCTTCATTTTTATAGCTCACTGACCGACTGGCCCTGCCCCGCCACTCACAATACTTGTGAGGACATGGCTGACAATATTCTAGGAGGTTCAAGGACAATGTAGTTCTCAGAAAGTCTGGACGATTTCATGAGATTCTACAAAGGCCCGGAACGTTCTCGGAGGTTAGTGAAACTTGAATCCACGTGCTTCAAACGTTCTATTTTCCCTTTTGTCGCTAGCAACAAAAACAGCCCCCTGAGCCTGGCACCCTCCAAACCCAGCTGTCCCGGAAGCTGCCTGGATCGTCGGCCCCTAAATCCGGCCCTGCCAAACACCCATGGTTGTGCTAGACCAATCCACTGGACAGCTACCTGACGGAGCAGCAGGAGGGCAGTGGCAGGGGCAGAGAGGGCTCGAGACAACCAGCTACCCTAGGCAAAACTGCACCATGTCACCCAAAGCAGCCGTCTAGTTTGCCGATAGCTCGAGTGGCCCCTGGACGATGCACGGGTCACACAGCTGCTGGGAGCGCTGCTAACATGGCGCCTGAGTCCTGCGCTGCATGCTGGGCCCTCAGCATGCCAATGTGGCAGCTGAACCTCCTGCTCCTCTTGGCACTGGGGTCTGAGAAGTGGAGTGAATGGACCTGAGGCTCAGTGGCAGGGAGGGGCAAGGAGCGGGGACTAGGGTAAGGGAGGCAGGGGCTTCTGGGAGCTGGTAGTAGGGGGCGCTTCCTTGACAGCTGAGGCTCCTGGCAGGGAGTGGGTTTAGGTGCTCATGGGGGCTAGGCAGGGGATCCTGTGTCTAGGTGACCTCAGAAGGGCTCCCTGGAGGCCTGAGTGAGGTACCTGGGAAGGGGGGTGGGCATGGAGCTTCCGGTGAAGGTAGGAAGCAAAGAGATTTTTAACCACCCCCAGGCCCCACTTACACTACCATCTGTGGGGGGGGAGGGGTTCAGGCTGCTGGGGGCATCAGGGTGGAGGAAGCAGTGGCTGATTTTTCTACATCTCAGCAGTGGCAACCCTATGTGCAAACCCTTGATGACTTTCTTTTCTGTTAGGCTTGTTTTGGGCTTGGTTTCAAGCACAAGGTTATTTTGTAATGAAAATAAATAAATATCAACCCTGTTCTGGTACAAACACACATATTTTCCTCTATGGTCCCTGTTTGGGACATCCCTGTTCCATCCCACGCCCCCATTTCAAATGGCAATTCCTAGCCCATGGATCTATTCCAACTTCCCATCAGTCCTTCTGCCCTCTGCGACAGCAGACAGACCTCTCTGAACTGTGAGCTGCTTTGAATTGAACTGCAATCCCTCATATCTGATGTGATTCATAGGAAAACCTGTTCCTTATTCTATTTCAGTGTTTAAAACATGAATAAGCCTTCTACTATAGCAATTCTAGTTCTAATTGAACACACCCACACACAATTTCATTTCTCTCTTGGTGAGCCTCCTATATTTTGGTCCATGAACTTGGAGGGTATATGAAAACAAGAGCATAAGAAAGGAGCCCCTTGTGCTATTATAGAGCAGAACCAAAAGGAAAATAATTATAAACGCGAAGTCATCGCACATAGCACTTTACATTCAAGGGTCTCAGAGTGCTTCACAAACAGCTGATTAGGGTTCACAACACCACATGTGAAGTAGGTAGGTGTTAACATCCCCATTTTACAGGTGAGGAAAGTGAGGCCTGGAGCTGTGAAGTAATTTGTCTGAAGTGAGCTGGGACTAGAAATCAAGACTCCTAATTCTCAGGCTTTTAAAGGAAAATAAATGAGACTAATCTGGAGAGTTGAAAAGCACTTCCAGTCCAGGTGGGAACACTGTTGAATTGGGTTAATTTTTATCCTAATATCATTGACATCATCCCTTGCAGAGAACTATATATAGATTTAAAATTATTTTCCTTTTACTGCCTTTAACAATATACAGACAGAACCCAACTGTACATAGGAATCCACTGTCCCATCTGCTGCAAAGTGCTATACTAGATGATCCTAACATCTTTTTTCAGCTTCCATCTAAGATGATTCAATGTTCCGGTTCGTCCTGGTTCTTTTGCTCATGCTGCTGCCATTCCAATCAATTTCTCCAGGTTTCTTTTGTGCTGCAGATGTGGTCGTATGGTAGCGCTGTTAGCTTTATTACATTGCTTATTCCCAACACAAATGCTACCATCCTTTTTTTGAAGGGGACCAAAGGAGAGAGCGGATGCCATGGGACCTTGTTGGTTTCTGAGGCATAAGTATCCCCATTGCCCAACCACAAAAACTGCCCATGTTGATTATTCATTGGCTAGAGAGTGAGGAAAGAAACTCAGATCACACAGGGCACTAACATCCACCTAGCTAGAGCCCAAATACTCTGTCTGCAGCTCTTGCTGTCCTTAGAAGTAAGAGATCAGGATGGGGAATCATACGGTAAACATTAGATCAGATCCTAAACTGACTGACATTCTAGCATGGCCTGACACAGCTAAATATTTAGCAAGAACCAAAATAGTCAAGGATCACAAGTGTGTGTCTTTTTCCTTCTTATACCATGTGCTGTTTCATTAGGATGAAATTCAGAGGGCCAGCACAAGAGCTTGCATAGGCCTTGGAATGGCACAGAAGTGGGGCAGAGGCCCAGGAGTGAATTTTAATCTTTAATTCTTATTTTAATGCAGCTTTATCATTGTCAGTCAAAAGATGCATAAGCATGCAGAAAGAAATGCTAGTTCTATTATTTGGCAGAACTCGAGTAAGTTAAACCACTTTTGGCACCAAAATAGAACCATCTTCAGTATATCAATACCCAGTTAACTTTAATATGTTACGACCAGCTTGTATAAAAATAACATGTTAGCAGAAAATGAACAAGTGATATCCAACTCCAGTGCACTGAAGCTACTATTACATCCTGCATGGCTCCCGAATAAAGATAAGTTTGATGGTTTCATTCCTACGCCTCATGGAAATTTGTCTACACTCTATAACATGACAAGACTTGTAACCTCAGATCAAGAGATGCCTTAGCTGTGGAATAGCAGGACCATGAGGTAAGTCAGCACTGGAGTGCATTGATCAGGCTGCATGAAGCTTACATAGTTCCTTCACACAGCACAACTGGAATTATCAGTCAAGAGACATTCCAATACTATGGTTATGAGTGTGGTATAAAAAAAAACCCAACTAAATAGACTAGGAAAACCTCTTGGGAGAGTTTGCCCCCACATTCAATATGCACCAAACTGAACAAATGTGATATATGTTATATACGTGCTTCTAAAATGGGTTCAAGTAAAATAATTAATAATTACTTTATGATTCTCCTTGCACAGGGGTTTTTAAGTCCCCTTGAGAAGTTCATAGCTTGCTCTAGTTGATTGAAAGACCCACTGTTCCTCACAGTCATCGGAAGAATATAACTTTTCAGAGAATTTGGGGCTATCTTCCCACATAGGCACTGTCCCCTTGATCTTGGGGCCATGAAATCTGGTCGATTTACAGTTATCTGATTTGTTAGAAGCAAAGCAGTAATTACAAGAATGTAATATTCATTTTTGCACAAGGCACGGTGTCTGCATGTCTGGGAAGGGCCCAAGATGCTTACAGCATTTATATTTTCCATGCTGTGGTGAATTTGGAACCTTTACACAGCTTAAGACAGAATAAATTTTACTCCAGCACAAATCTCTTGATCATTTCTCCTTCAAATGTGGGAAAACAGCACTGAGAATGTGGAAAGTGTAGAGCACATCATAAATCCATGGACACAGGAACTCAGAAAGCTGCATAAGGCACATAAGGTCTACTATAAAGGAAGCACTGTGCTTTAATATTATTTTCTGTTTAAAATCTACATGTGTGGTTTGGGACAAAGGCCTTTTAGTGTGAAAGAAAGAAGGTTCAGTGTTCCCCACACCACCCTGAAGAGAGGTGCGTCTCCGGAGAGACAGTAGAGAGATGTGCTCCAGCCACCAGTGTACAACACCAAGAGAATCAAAACAGGAAAGCTTGGAGACTTTCAACCAGATAAAATACTTGGGACAGCCAAGCACCCAGGACATGGCATGTTTCCAAGTAACCAACAGGTGTTGTTTATCCACAGACAGGGATTTTAATGCTGGATCTTAAATTGCTTAGCATCTTTATGTACTACCTTACCCCAAATTGGGGTTGCCTTGTGTTTACATCTAAAAGAGCATGTTTATATATAAAATTATAAAATATAGAAATATTATAATATAATCCTGAATTAGGGATCCTCTGCTTTGTGACCCTGCCAGACAGCATACCATTCTTCCATCTTCATCCTCCTCCTCTTTTCCCTGTCAACTCTATTACCAGAGATTATTTCCCAGGAAGTCAGTGTAATCCCACCAGGCCCAACAATTTGCTACCTTTATCTCAACAGTAGCACTAGAACTGCAATCTAAATTTCCCCTACTGTTGCTTTTGAAAATGGATCCCTGACATTAAAGGTACCCACTTTATATTATAAATATATAATATTAATATTATTGTTTGAAGAAAAGAGGAGAGATGGCATGTTGGAGCATCTAAACCTCAATCCTTCATATATTTTGATTTTCTGTGTGTTTCTTAATGTGTTCTACATACCTGTCCTCTTAGAAAAGGAAGGATGTCCCAGTGGTTAGGGTACTAGCTTAGTACCTGGGAGACCCAGCTTCAATTCTGTGCCCTACCACAGATTTCTTGTGTGACCTTGGCAAGCCACTTAGCTTCTTTGCTCCTCAATTCCTTCTCTGTAAAATGGGGATAAGAACACTGCCCTACCTCATGTGAGGATAAAAACATTAAAGATTGTGAGGCACTCAGATACTTTGAGGCCATATAGGTACTTAAAACAGCTAGAACTGAAAGCATGAGCTGAAAGAATAAAGGTGAGGGTACAAATACACACAGTTTAGAAAATTTAAAACAAGGTAGGTAAAAAGCTGCACATCCCCAACACCAGCTGGCCTAACAAATGCTGTTGGTAATCTGGTATATTTATATAATTTATATATAAACATGCCACATGAGATTTATTTTATTATTCATGTTCTCAGTGGTTACTCCTGCTAGTAGATTTATTTTCATAGACTTTCAGAGTTTGAAGCTATTCTCACAACCATTGGCTAAGGCAAATTTGCAAAAATCTACCCTCTTACTTGTTCAGTTAAGTGATATATTGATAGGCAAGTCGAATATTTGGATTTTTCATTAGTATCACACACACTATGGCCCCAATTCTGTTCTCATTTACACTAACGTAAGTCTAGGGTAGTTCTAGTAATGTCAGTGGACTTCTACCAGCAGAAAAAGGGAGCAGAATTGGCCCCATGCTTAAAGCTGTGATAGCCATAACCGTATTAGACATTGTTTCTCTCAGCAAGTTGGTAGGATGCTTCTCTCACAAATGTGCCCACCTGGGATTTTAGTTTTTCCACTTCAGAATAAAAAAATTGTTAATGGTACAGTTTCCATAATGTGGAAAGACCAAATTTGAAAGTTTGGGAGTTAGGGGGTTGAGTGATGGAATGACCTGAGGTGTCAGCTCATCTTGTGTGTGCAAAAAAAAAAAAGTTTGTAACAAGAAATTTTTCCTAATTTCTTTGAAAGAAGCAGTTTTCACATCTGAGGCAATTTATTACCATTTTTTATGAATTTCACCTTACTTTTCATTGAATTTCCCTAGCCATAATTGCTCTATGCTCATACAAGAAAGTATTTTTAAAAAGCTACCCCTACAATAGATTTTCCCCACCCACATCCATAATACAACAGGAACATGTGTCTTGTGTTTCTAGACCCACACAAACCTGCTGTATATATATTTATTTATAACATTTTAGGGGCAGCAACTTCTGCCTTCAGACATTGTGCTTAGTTTCATGGAATTTTGTAATTTATCTTCTATTTTGTTAATTCTAGAAATCTTTATGTCTTTAGAGAAAGCTGATGTTTGCTCATGGCAAAAACATGGTGAACTATAATGGTAAAACATGCTTTCCTTCATCTTTCAGAAGACTAGAATTGAACTGGAATTAATTCTGGATGAAATGACAGGAAGTTTATAAAGCCTCTTCTTTTGGTCTGTATACAGATGTTTTGAGAGAGGAATGGTGTGGGGGTGATGACCCAGCTGTAGATCACAGAGCTGCAGTGCAACCTCTCTATGGATGCTATTTCAGCACATGAGCTGGAGTAGAAAAGCTATTACACCTTAGTGCTCCACAAGCAGGGAACCACAGCAACTGGATGAGTTTAGGAACAAATCTAGCAAACCTTCTCCCAACCTGATGTCTGTGCTTTCTTTCATGCTTGATTATGTTAAGGTTTTATATCACCACCCATCACCTGAGCACTTTCATTGTAAAATCAATAGCAACAAAGTCTCAAGTGGATTTTTGGAAAACTATTAAGATAAGTTCCATATTTGTTCAGCCGGTATCTAGAGGTGAGCTGTCTGCAGAGAACTGAATACCACCCCAACTGAAAGACATTTTGCACAGTTCTAAATGAGTCATTATCCCTCTTGCTGGCCTTTGTCAGTAGCATCTGTTCTTTTCTTCTGCAACAGGTGATTTGCTGTGTAGAGAAAGACCTAGCAAGGCCATTGGTCAATCCCAAACTGCCCCAAGCCACTGTAATAGGACTCTGAAGAGGCAGCACATCAATAACTTGGATAGTTGAAGGAAAGAGATTTGTATATTACTTTGGCGATCTGATTGGAAAGGCCTTGAAGAACTCTCAGAGGCACTCTTGGGACAACGACTTCCACATACAGGCTATACAATAATTGTGGTGCAGATTATCCAGGCAGGAAAACAGATTAATCAGGGCCTTGTGTACTTGCAGCACCCAGGACCAAAATTCTGTAGCAAAGTCCCCTTTCTACTACGACAAACCAGCACAAGACTGTGGCAAATAAGAATGTGCATATTTTCAGAGGCATCCAAAACGCAAGGTTTTATTGTATTACATGAATGATGAAAAATGAAGAGCACACACTAATGAGCTAATATTTTATGTTGCTGCATAGATTTCCATAGGCACCATAACTCTGTTAGTGCCACTAGTTGCTCAGATAAAGGGACTTTACTTCAGAATTTAGGTCTATTATGCCATCTAAGAAACAGCTTTTTAAAAAGAAGAAAAAACTCCTACAGTTGCTGGAGATCTAGGTAAGTGTGCTGAGGGGCAGATCCAATGCCTACTTGGAATCAACTGAAATATTCTTATTGATTTCAAAGAATTTTGGATCTGGCCCTAAAAGTATAAACTAGAGGAGCTATTGTATTTAGAGTCAAAGGCAATGTTATGAACCACATCATAATGGTTTGGTGTGTATTCTGTGAAGTTAGAGTGCATATTATGGAGATTTTATGACTAGGATCATCTTATTTGTAACAGAAATCCTGTCCCTAAGAGAGGGCAGAATAAATAACAATAATGTTTCCAAATTGAACTCTGTTATGCTTATCAGCTAGTACAAACAATAGATTCTGCTTGCTGAATTACCCATAAAACTCTCAAAACTAAGTGTAATTCTTATTCAACCTGTTACTAGGTTATCAGAATCTACAGTCCCCTGTGTTCCTCCAAGGAACGTTAAAAGGACTCAGCCAGCTGTACACAATAGGAGACATGAGAAAGCAGCATGATCCATTGTGAATGGATCTATTTTCCCCCTTATAGATATTTGATTTGTTTTGCAAACAAATCAAACCTGACCCCAGAAAGTCCCAAATGCAAAAGAACTGTGTGTTACATACGGAATCGAGTGCTTTATCTGATAACAATGCATTCACAGGATGTACTGAACTACAGAAACACTCCTGTGGACTTCATCATCACAGTGAAGGTTAAGCACTTATTTCCATTAGAATAATTTTTCTTTTTAAATATTCTAACTCCAGCCAGAACCCTACTATAAACATTCATTTAGGCAGCCCCCTTTGTGGATTGCTACATCAGAATGCACCCCACATGCGAATCCACAAAAGGGTGAATTTTCAAATTCAGACAAGTGCCTAGAAGTAAAACCTTCATCTTACAAGGACAGAGTGAGTTTTAATAGGTATTTTAATGCCAAAGTATGTCAGTCAAATTATTATTGGCTCTAGCTGCACTCTCACAAGCTGTTAAATTCTTTACCTGCAGCAGAGCGGCACTCAAAAAGGTGCAAAATTCTTTTCTGCCTTTGAAAACACCAAAGAAAGTCAAAGAAATCACTTCCAATCTGATCCTCACAACCAAAAACCCCTTGAGCTGCATAAGAGAAGGGCAAAGCCACGAGCCCCTGTGGGAACTGGCTTTTGAACAATAAGAGTTAATCCACAGAGTCAAAGTAGTCGTCAATTAAAATCAATTCCATTATAATATCTAAATCCTGACTGAAATTGAAATGGATTAAACACACACTCATATAAAATATAGAGTGGCAACAAGCACAAACACACATAGGATTGAAGTCAGATTCTCATTGCAAGTCTAATTTTTTTAATACCACCCACTAGCCCAAGAAGAAAAAAAAATCCCCTGAAATTTCACATGCTACATCTACTCCCAGGATAGATATTTTCTAAAAAATTTAGCTGAAAGCTCAAAAGGAGTTTTAAGATGATGTTTTGAAACTTAATTTGTCCTTCACTGTAAGATTTCCCACTTTTTTTATTATTATTATTCATATTTTCCCCAAAATTTCCCCAAAATGGCTTTGTCTAGAAACCCGAAATTTGTTTGTTTGGCCTTGCAGAGGTGGGTTTTATAGATATTGGAAGAGGTTGTGAAGAGAAGTACAGCAATATATAATATAAAGAGCTTCATAATATAAACAAGCTCCATACTAAGATAAGCAGAGAAAAGGCTCATTTGTTTGATTTCCAACAAAAATAAAGCAGGGCAGGGAAATAAATAGAAAGGAAAAGGTGGCCGAAGAAGGAGCCCTGAGGGTCAAGAGGAAGAGTTCTCCTTACCCAAGAAAGAGGAGACCCTCACATGGGCTTGCTAAAGTTTGCAATAGGGAACTCCCTCTTTGCTATCAAATAATCCTTTGTGACTCACTATCAACTTCCTTCCCACCCCCATACTTTTATAATGCTGGTGTGGGATTTCCCCAACAGATTCTGGGCAGAGAAGCGGGAAGGCTGTGCACTGCCTGAACACAGTAGGCAGCTGCATCACTGGCCGGGAACTGGAGTCAGGGAATAAGCAGATACATATCTCAACTGGAGGAGTAAGTGCTGGGAAATCCACTGGCTGATTCTCTACTAATGCAGTATACTAGGCACTGCAGCATATCACAGCTTCAGTTTCCCACCTCTACCTCCCCATTTGTTGCTACATCAATGGGGAATTGACTAATGTACTCCTCATTATTCAATGTTGCAGAGTAAACATGAGTCATCTGAAGTCATAATAGGAGAAATCCTGCCCCCACTCATCCCTATGCGCATAGAGGTTTGTGAACGTAGAAGAACCAGCAGGTTCTATTACACAGGGTGAAGTGCATTCACATCCTTTCCTAGCCTTGGGCTATGCTCCATGAGTGCTCAAAACCCCCTATTCGCAGCCTACGCACTCTGGTTGCAGGCAGTTTCTAGGATTTGGCCCAGCCTCTGTCTTTAGGGTTTCATAGTACTGCCCTTCACTGTAACATGGGAGCACTTCCTTCAGACCATCAATAGCAATAGCAAAGTCCCTAGTGGACTTCACAGAGTCTATCTTTTCAGGACTTAAAACTCTGTGTGGGGTTGGGGTGGGGGAGTTGATAGGGATTTGGAAATAGGAGAGGTGTCTGAATTGTGAACGTCACTTACGCTGGACAGGTTTTCTCAAAGAGGAAGGCTTTGCAACACTTTCTAAAGACAACCAGACTCTGGATTCACATGATCTCCTTTGGAAGACTGTCTGATGAATGAAGGCTGTCTGCATTTGATAGACATTGGAGACATTTTCAAAGCATGTCCCCTTCCCAGCCAGCATCACTTCAGTCTTACCAGGGCTCAGCTTAAGCTCTTCATCAGAGAGCTGAGTTCCTGTAGACATTCTGATGTTATAAGTAATAGCAGTGGTTGTTTCGGTTGAGAATGAGATCTATAGTTGAGAGTCAGCTAAGCCCAAGGTGTCTCACTGTCTCTCCCAGTGTCCTCATGGAGATAGTGAAGAGAAGTGGGTACAGTATAGACCTTTGAAGGACCTCCAGGTGAGGGCACTTTGGCAGGGAGGAGCAGTTACCCATCACCATTCTGTGAGTTCTACTGGATAGGATCAACTAGCACCACTGTCGTGCTGGCCTGGGACGCCTACTCCAGCTATGCCACGTAGGCATGTTAGTAGTACCTCATGGTCCAGTGTGTCAGAGGCTACAGAGAGGTCCAGCAGTGTGAGCATGGGGATTTTACCTGTGTCCATGACCACGGGGAGATCACCTTTTATTACCCTTGAGCAATCTGTACAGGGCCATGATGGATGGAGGTTGCGGATTACTACTTTCTACTACTCCTATTTAATACTTAATGTTCACATGAAGCCACAGATTCCTATTAAAGTCACCACTGGTAATTTTGGAGAACTATGTCTAGTCCATAGGCTCAAATATGAATTTTGTCAACATCTCTGGAAGCATGAATGCGTTTGGGTTAAACATGAGCTGTTCAGTCTCTTCTGGAAGCCCTTGTATATAGTAGCAGGTATCAGTCTAATCTGATAATCTAGGAAGTCAGTAGATGTCTGTCCTTCAGTGCTCCAAGAGATGGGGACACTGTAGTGCTCCGAGACATCCCTACCTGAAGATACTTTTTTTCCCCTCCGACTGGAGAGAGCTGCACATCATTCTGTTCCCTAACATAACATCTTTTGAGGTAGTAGAGGTCAGGGAAACAATGCATTCCTGAGTGTAGGGCTGTAGTTTAAAGATTCCAAAGCCCTGCTTTAGTAGGATCAGATATTTAAAGAGCTGAGACGAATAGCTTTAAAAGAAAGTTCTTCCCTTAACCTCAACCTTCAAATCTGAAAAGAAAAACCTCACTTTTAATTGGTGCCAACTCCAATCAGAACCACCCTTGCTTCAATGTATTCCATTTTATAAACTCCAGTACTTGGGGGCAAACAGCTAATTGTTTAAGTGCTGCTGTGCAAACATTATGAAGGTGAACAATCCCTGAATACCTGCTGCTGAATTTAACGTCTGTGCATTTACTTCTAGCCATAACATGCACAGATGAATAATTTCTCTTTGTAAAAAAGACATTAATGTAAAAAAACAAAATCCAGGAATGCCCAGCCCACTTTTTCCTACTTTATATTTACAAAGAACATGAAAAGAGAATTTGCAGAAGATCCTGGCATCAGAGAAAATGGCAGTAGAGTTTATTTCATATTACAATAATAATAAAACAAAAGCACAAACACATGTAACTTAACATTTCTCTCTGAATGGAAATGTGGCTAGGACTGCAAAGCGGTGCCTGACTATTATAGTACTTGCCTGTGTTAACACCTTGCTGCAAATATAATTCAACCTCTAAGGAAGCCTATTGGCACGTACTGATTTGTCCAACTCCCACATGTACAGCAAGATTCTTTAAAACCAGGGAATCAAACTGTTAAATAAATAAAAATATTTTATTTGAAATTCGCAAGGGCTCCGCACAGGAATGGAGTATTCCAGCTGGTTAATTATCCTGACTAGCAGGGGCCTAGACTGGATGGTTCAGAGTAAGATACCCCTCCTATCCCATAAAAGCATTCCAGAGTTCGCCACGAGCATTAAGTGGGATGGGGGAGGGGCATTCTTTCCTACATACTGAGCTGGCAGTTTATGCCTTGAAGCAGAAGAACAGATAGATCCTGTAATGTTTTAACCTCCCTAGTTTAGTCTAACTGCAGATATTATTTCTACTCAAGTGTCTAATCCTACTCTGACATTTATTAATCTGCTTGCCACCCTATCCCACGGCACTGAATTCCACAGGTGGATTATATGTCATTTTAAAGCATATTTGCCTTTTGTTTTAAACATGTAGATGACTTCAAGATCTAGGAGAAATGCAACCAACTGAAGAAGGCAAAAGGAAGTGTCTGATTAACCAGAGTCCAGCTAATGATCTAGCTAATCCAGCTAATGATCTTGACCAGCTAATGGTCAAGACTAGGAGACAGGAATCTCAGGGGAAAAGAGTGGTCTATGGATTAGGCCACTGGAACAGGACTCAAGCGGTCTGAGTTCAAAGCCACTCTCTGCCCCAAAGATGCCTTAGTGGACTTGTAAGAGTAAGAGTAGCCCTTCAGGGTGTTATCTACACTGCAATTAGATACCCCGTGCCAGCTGACTCGGGCTCATAGGGATTGGGTTGTGGGGCTGTTTAACTGCAGTGTAGACATTCCAACTTGGGTTGAAGTCTTGGCTCTGGGACCCTCCCATCTCACACGGTTCTAGAGCCCAGGCTCCAGCCCAAGATCAGAAGTCTACACCACAATTAAACAGTTCCTTAGCCCAAGTCCTGTGAGCCTGAGTCACCTGCCATCGGCAGCCACTGTTGTCTAATTGTAGTGTAGACATACACTAAGTGCTCAGATGGAAACAAGAGAGAATGGGGTGTGATATAGAGTGTGACTGCTTGTTCTGAACTTTCAGAAGCCCTCACAAAGCTCCTGTGCACCAAAGAGGTGCATTTGCTGCTCTGGGTAAGAGCAGGGGCATGACTAATTCATCATGCCATGTGCCTCTACCCTTAAAGGAAGACATAGTTTTAAAAATGGGGGTATATAGCTAGATATCTATATACAAACAGAGAAAGTACCTCCAGATTTCAGTTAGTTGACAACAGTAAGATTTCCCCACCATGTCATGAGGCAGCATTTCCCAAATTACAGGGGCACGTTCCCTAGGGTTTGTGGGAAAAGATAGACAATAGGTGTGCAAGGTGTACAAATGTAAGATTATATATAGAATAACTGCACAACATAGGTGGGGTGGGAAAAGACCTGATTGATTTCATTTTCCTGAAATTGGGTTCACCTTTCAAAACAATATCTTAAGGAATACAATACTAAATACTCAGCTATAAGGTATTTTAATTCAGCTTTGAAGGTGACTGATAAAGGATTTTTTTAAAGCATTGGATGTATACTTTTATGGTTTATAAAGGTGATTGAACATTTTTTGTCTACAATGTTTTTTCTTTACCCTGCTTGGTTTTATTTACCATAAGCTATGTTTTCACTTCCAGAAAGATGTGGGTGTTTTGTTCAACTATGAGATTACTAATACACAATATAGCATTATAAAATCCTAGTGGAAACAAGTTCTCTCTTTGTGAAAGGAGAGTTTTTATTCTCTTCATTTTTATTGATGAGGAAAACTGAGGCACAGGGAAGTTAAGCCACATGCTCTTAGCCACAGAGGAAGTCAGTATCAAAACCAGCTGAGACTCAAAGAATGTACAATCTCAATGGACAGGAAAGAAAACATCACCATTCCCATGTTAAAAGCTGAGGCACAAAGATTAAGGGTGGGATTTTCAAATGTATTTAGTGTTTGCTAGACAGCTCTCACCGAAGTAAATGATAAAGCTCCCATGGAAACAGGGTTAGGGCAATGCTAAGAACCGCTGAAAACCCAATTCCACCCTAAAGAATCTCAGTCACCTAAGGCAGTAGAACACAGGATGTTTGATTCCTCTGGCACCACGCACACTGGGGGAACGTGCATTACAAAGATCTTACAGTGCTACAGCAGAGTTCAAAACTGTGAGGGAAGGGGGTTTAAGGTTAAAAAACATTGTTTCTTTTTTTCAGAATTTCATAATTTGAGCACATGCAGTTTTCAGTGTCAGATTCCGCACACAGGAAGTGATCTGCCACTAGTGCTGGCTGGAAGAGAGTGAGATTCTCCACCAGGAATAAGGAGGGACCAGGAAAGGAACTGTACCTCTCCGAAGCACCTTTATTTTCTCTAAGGTGCTCCTGAAGCAATACCCCTACAACCTCTCTGATGTAAGAAAATATTTAAAGGGAACCATGTACAAACACAATCTAGCCCTTAGGTCTTACTGTCAGGCAATTTTAATATACTGAAAGAAATTTTAAAAAAACCACAAATGTAAATACACAGCTCCTAATCGAGACAAGCAAGTCTGGTCATGTTTGCATTCCATTTAGCAATAGCAATATTACCTTGGTCATTTTGAATAGAATAAATAAGAGATGTTAATTGGCATATTCTCTGTGTCATGTCGATATTCAGTGAGCATCCCATATAAACACCCAGGGGGGTGCACTGGATTATGGAAATGGGAATCCATTGCATTCAAATGTTTTCTTCTTGGGGACAGAGGGGAAAATCACTGATCTACAAAATACATCCTTTAGGTAGTCTTTCAAGGCAATGAGGAGGAGGAATGTGTAGAGAATACACAAGCAAAGCATCTTTTGGCACCTGGACCTTAGTGCTTTCTTGATTAGCCAGTCAAGAGGACAGTAAGTAAGAAGAAAAAGATATCCCAACTGGTTCAGAGATAACATCTGACTAAGTCTATTACATGCTGTTTCTCAACTGGCTATGAAGACACAGATTGTGGGCTGCAGTAAGTGACAAGGTTTGTTTAATTTTCTTGGCTATAATTTCAAAAAACATGAACAGACTGGAACATGTCCTTCAGTTGCCCAATGGCAGAGTTAATTGTACCAATTATAGCATCGAACCAAAGTTTAATGCAAGGTGCAACACTTAACTCTTCAATATAATTCAAATAATTAAAAATCTTTATTTGCAAATTTTTTTTTCAGAAGCAGATTTTCATTTTCTTTCCCTTCTTGCTTCCCAATGCTTTCAACTGTTAATTTACATGTCAGCTTATTGGACAGAAAACCTGTCAACTTTTTAAATTTTGTTGCCTCTCTTTAATGAAGAGTGCTCTCAAAAATAAAGCACTCTAGGGTAAGATTAGGTCTAAGTATATCCACTGGTTTTGCTCAAGGAAAATAAATTATTGCATTCATTTGACAGGTACTTAATTGATCTGTTACAACAGGGTCACTTTTTCTGTAATTCTGTTTTCATTGACTGATAGTAAATTTTTGTAGAAAAATATGCAAGTTCACCCTCCCCCAGCTATACACAGTGAGGTTGCAAGTGAAGAAAGCAGCAAGCTCAAATACATTGAAGGCAAAATATTTTGATTCCCCACCATGACATTATATGCTCAGTCCAGAAAGCCATTACAGTCTATGGCACTGCTAAAGTTACTCTCTTTTAAATAACCCCAGGTAAGCGTGTTGTCTAGCCAAGGGAAAGGTCACTTTCAATATGGCTCCTTTTGAAGCACAATGGCACATTCAGTCAACCGAATTGTTTTATTGGCTAAATATTCTTAGTAAAGACAAGGCCAAGCAAAGCTTTGACTCCAGATCTAAGCTTACTGTAAATTCAGTGTGGGTTTGGAGCCAATCTCTAATGCCTAGCTCTCTAATTTATGTTACAGGATTGCTAGTATATTAGCACACTGTTTGTAATAAAGAGCTTTTCCAGAATGACTAGGAGGCAGAAGCGGGCTTTACTGTCTTATTTTGAGGCAATGGGAAGGAGGAGAAAGGAAGGTATAAGATGGATTTCTCCATTTCAGACCCTTTCCTCCTTAAGTACACACAAATGCACTTTGCTTACACTCTCAAAGGCCCTGCGCTGTGGTGCCCCTTAGTGTCTAGCTATTGAGACTGAAATTTTGTCTATACCATGTCAATCAATGCCACTGAAGCCTCCCTCCCTCTGTCATGTTTTGGGGTGCAAGTCAGACCAATGAGAGGCTGTGTCACAGCTTGTCCTTTAACTGAATGCCTTAAAATGCTGCCTTGCATTAGCTCTCTATCTGGACACTCCCAGCCAGGACACTAACATGCACTGAGTGTCTATCTTGAGCAGCCCTGTTTCAGCAACACTGATTCCAGCAGCCACACTCTGGCCTCAGCCAGCCTTGGTTACTCCAAGCCAAGTGACTGCAACACCCCAGTTCTGAATTTTCCCAAACCATCTGTCCTTTTCTGGAACATGCAGAGAATTAATAAGGTCATTGCTCTTTTAAGGAGAGAAGAGTTCCGCTTATTATTGTAACTGGAGTTAACCCTCACTTCAGTTTAAACACAGCACTGGGTTGGTGTAGATTAAAAGTCAAACAAATGTACTAACAAAAAGAGAGAGGGTTTTAAGTGAGTTCAAGTACAAGGGATACAAAGAAAATGGTGACAAGCAAATATAAGTAAAACACACTTTCTGGTCTCAGACCTAACTTAACAAGCAACAGCCTTGGTTCAAGGTAGACATCTTCCCAATCTTTTTTCTTTCCAGCCATGGCTGACTTTTTCTCAGCTAGGACCTTCCACAGAAATACAAGATGCTGGATTCCTTTTTCTTCCTAGGAAAAATATTGTTACCTAAGCAGGTTTCTCACTTATATTCTATTCCCAGAGACTTATGTCCATCTGGTTGAAGGATTGATCTTTCTCAGCTTGCAAGAGTGTCTGTCCAGTGATGGATGCCAAAATGGCTTCTTTTTTCTTACATCTTTCCAAAATCACTTCTTCCCCAGACCACATGCTCTTCTTTCTTTCTTTCGGACTTCTCATCCCCCTGCTATGTAAATATGGCTTCATTTTTTTTGCTTAATTTCACTGGAGACATCTAGATAGCTGCCCTCCCTCCTGTCTGAGAGAAAATCTATTTCTCCCTGTGTTTGGTCATAGACTTTAAAGCATAATATCATTAAGTATCCATTTCCTACATATAGTGTTAATACATTTCACAATTTTATCACCAGTGCTTCATTAGCTTTCAAAAAAGACCTTACTTGACACACTTGTATACAATATCACTCTATGATAAAATCTATTGATTCTATTACTGATTATTTGAGGTTCAGACCCAGAGAAGACTATCTTCCCCACTCAGTAGATTGATAGGCTTTGTTTACCTTTTATGTAGATGTACCTTTATTGTTTCTGCGTGATGACCAGGCTAGTCAGACAAACAAATACACACTCCTTTGTCTAGACAACTTGGTGTTTATGCATTGCTTGCCAAATAAACATGATTCTAGCACATATCCATAACTCTTTGTATGTACCTGTACCTGCATCATACACAAATATTAATGACCAGTGCATTATTCATTTTCCAGTTATATATTACATGCCACCATTTGGGTAAATATCAGGACAACAGTGTGTTAGGTGAAGTGAGTGAGTATGTTAGGCCTGACAAGAGTTGTTGAACCACCAATATATATTGGGCAGATCCTCATTCAGTAGGTATTGCTCCACTGACTTCAATGGAGACCCAACAAATTTTATCAGCTAAAGATCTGACTCCCTGTCTACACTCTTCTCAGACCCCAGTAGCCAAGGATTAGAATCATAATAGAGTGATCATGAGGCTGCTAACATGGGAGTTACATAGTCCAATAGCCTGGTTACACTTGAACTTAACTAACACTATCTTGCCAGTCCCAAACATTCAAACATCATGAGTTATTCCTCCTCCCCAAAAGTGTGAGATTTCACCAAAAGTCATGAGATTTTTTTTTTTAAAGATTTTTATGGGGTCTGGTCTGTCTTCTGATTTTTTAACTCCAGCTGACCATCTCCTATGTGCAAGTGAAACTTGGTTTGCCAACTCTTGCAAATTTATAGCCAGGAGAGCAGTTTTGGTTCCCATGCCCCCATATCTATTAATTCTCCACCCCCTCAACACAGTCAGTTCTGTATCCACTCCAGTCCTGCATCTGCCCCTTCCACCAAAGTACTTCTGCTCCTCCTGCAGCTATGGCTGTTCTTCACCTTCCTACCAGCCCTGCAACAGACATCCCAGGAATCATCATTTCATCCCCATCCAGGCCTGGGACAGAAGAACTGCTTCCAGGGTTCCTCTTCTCTGCCTCATGAGGCCTGGTGTTACAGGCTGGGTGGATGGGAAGAGGGTGAGGATGGGGAATCAGTGTGTAGACTGACCTATTTTTCACAGGAAAGTAGGGAACAGGAGTGAGTGGAGCTACCCTGAGCTGCTGGACTCTTTCTGTTTCATCTTCTCCAGTCTCCTCTTGTGAAAATGGTATCATCTGCTTCCCTACCAAAAAGCTTCTCTTGGCTCCTGGGGGGGAGTTCTGTCCATCATCCTGCCACAGCTCTAGCTGGCAGCTCTTGCCGCAGCAGGCAGGCCATCAGAAGGGCCATCTGAAATTCCCATGAAGATGGCAGCGTCTTGTATTGTCACCCGCCCTCAGTAGTAGCCAAAGGGGAAGTAGTTGCAATAAAATCACTAGAACTGGCAATTCTATTAGCATGGACTAAATATTTCTAGAAGTCAGAGACTGGTCTGGGTCTGGGGCAATTAATAAGTGGTGTGCTTTCTCTCTATCCCACTAAAACCTAATTATTCTCCTAAATATTACAGGCCTGATTCTGAATTCTATTCTGGCTTCTTTTCACCACTCCAGCCATATAAAGGGTTTTAGATGTATATACCCTGCATTGCTCTTCCACTAAACTGCTAGGCCGGATATCTTTTTAGATATTACATATATATGTTTTAAATAAATACCCTGTATTTTAGGAGCACTTAGCAATAAGTATATAAACTGTTCTGAGGTTTACCCCATTGGAATTAGAAATGAACCTAATTCATAATTCAGACATGAGGCTAGAAACAGTTCAGCTTCACTCCACCGACCTACATCCTGATGTCTGAACTGCCCACGAGACGCCCTCTAATCCCAATAGCTGTAACCTAACCTCAGAGTGGTTTCTAAATTTACTAAATAAATATACTTTCTTAAAGAGGAATGCACCATATTTATTGGCATTTTTGCTCAGTCCAGGCAGACTATCATTTTAGAGCTGTTCTTGTGAGAAGCAGTAGACAGACAAAACACTATTGAAGGACTTCATAAGAGTATTTCAGTTAAAAAAAAAAATCACAGAAACAGCCTTGAGTGTAACTAACTAAAGGGTCTATCCAAAGACCAAAGTCATTAAGGGGCAGATCCTACAAGCACTAACACATGTGACTAACTTTACTTACATGGATATCCCTGTTGAAATGAGAGGCACTACTTATGTGAAAAAAATTACTCCCAGATGTTAGTGCATGCAGGATCAGACCCTCAATTATATGTTCTGTGTTAGTTTTTTTGTCAACACCTTCTCCACATGCTGGCCCAGTTCTGATTCATATTTGTACATAAATGCTCATGTAAATAAAATTAAAAATCTGTCCAGTTAAAAGATGGGGGATTAGTTTTGTTTGAATTAAAAGTGGGCATTTAGCCTGCACTCCCATTTGCTATCAAAATCTAGCTACGTTTTGAGCTCTGTTTTATGAGCACCTATGTACTAAGACAGCAAAGCTGGATTTTCAAAGTGTGTTTTTGCAAAAGGAAGGAATACGGTAATAGCATAAAGGTCTGGCTGTCTGATCAGATCATGGCTTTCGGATCGGATCTCCACTGATACTTTTTCAACTTCACTCAACACCTCATATACTGCAAAAGGGCTGTGTAGCAGGGACATTTCTGAATACCTCAATACCACAAACTGTATCTGGTCAGTCTGTCTGCTCCCCATGTGTGCCTGGCTTCACAGCAAATAAATGCCAGAAATAGCATTCCTACAGGATTTCCAGTTCAAAAGCCACAAGAATGCTCTTTCTCATGGTATGGCACTGTGCAACAAAATGGTGTCATCTGGAAAATTATAGTCTTGGAAACAAATGTTTCTCCCCTTTAATGATTTAAATCTTCTAAAAATACACAGGATGTCACACAACATTTATGTTCTCCAAGGGAACCCCTTATTCACTCATGCCACAAAATGAGAGAGATCCCATCAAAATCCAGAAAGACCTTCCTAGGGAATCTCCAGGGGAGTAATTTTTTTTTAAATTATGGGAACCCCTCAAAGATAGAAATTGGAAATGTTTCAGAAACAGACTGTTTCATCAGAGGTTAAGAAATCATTCACGTACGGAAATGATTTGAGAGAATATATACTCTATATCATATGAATTTCAAATGTGGGAAGGGACTTCATATCATGACACTTTTTTAAAAAGTTGAGAAGTATTAGCATCAATTTCATGCTTAAAGACATATTCAGAAAGGGGCATCTCTAGCAGGTCAGAAGGTCAAAGAAGAACTTAAAATAAGAAAGGGACCCATGGAAAATCACTTGGTCGAGGAGAAGCCTTTTTTTTTTTTAAACTAAAATGGACCAATGGAATTTAGATGAATTCTTTATTAATTTAAAGAAACTCATCAAAATTTAGCAACTCCTGCTATCTTGTTCTTCTCCAGCCTCTCCTCCTAACTCAACCTCAAAACCCCTGTGTGTGCTCACATAAATATGGCATTTGCTCGACCCTTTCATAGTCAATTAGTATGAGATACAAAACCAGCAGTAGGTAAGAAGCTTCTCAGGGGATGAGATTCCTCACAAGAACACCACTCACAGAGAAGGTCATAAAAGGAACTCCTGGAAATTGATCTATAATAGTCCCATTTTTTTTTACAGTTTTTCTATATCACTCATGACCGTCTCCTTGAAGGTGACAGTTTTGCTGGAAGCTCAAACTGTAACTTCCATTGTGAGAGTCTTTGTCCTTCTTTACTGGCTGTTACAGCAAAATTGTTTAAATTGGAAGAAAGAGCAGCTGCCTCATAGGGGAGTCCTTTAGCTCCAGCTGTAGGGCCTCATGCTTTTCACGCTGAAAACTTAAGTTTTAAAACACACCTAAGAGCTGGGGCTACGAATTTACCTCAGCTGTGAATTTAACTCAGCTGTGAAAAGGGAGTGAAAATTCATAAAATGTCACGATAACCTATAACATCAAATGCTGATGGAAAAAGGAGCAGAAAAGAAAAGAAAAGAGACAGCCTAATTCGTCCAAACAAAAAGGCCTACTGATATAATTAGGATCATGCCTGGTAAACTAGAACAGCATGAAACCAGAAATCGTTGAACCAAAATTGGTGTGTTGGGAACTGGGTCCATTGGTGAACAAAATAATGGAAGGATGGACTGATCACTCCTTTGGGGGGAGGGTTCTTAAAATAAAAGACTCTGAGGGCTCATATTTTCCTGGATGTGATAGCTGACAGATTCCTTCATCAAATAGTTGCTGAACCAACAAGAGGGGATGCCATTTTAGATTTGGTATTGGTGAGTAGTGAGGATCTCGAAGAAGAACTGGTTGTAGGGGAGAATCTTAGTTCAAGTGACCATGAGTTAATTCAGTTCAAACTAAATGGAAGGATAAACAAAAATAGATCTGTGACTAGGGTCGTTGATTTCAAAAGAGCTAACTTTAAAAAATTAAGGGAACTAGTTAGGGAAGTGGACTGGATTGAAGAACACATGGATCTAAAGGCGGAGGAGGATTGGAAACACTTCAAGTCAAAGTTACAGGAACTATCTGAAGCCTGCATCCCAAGGAAGGGGAAAAAATTCATAGGCAAGGGTTGCAGACCAAGCTGGATGAGTAAGTTTCTCAAACAGATGATTAAGAAGAGAAAGCAGACAGCCTACAAGGAATGGAAGATGGGAGGGATCAACAAGGAAAGCTACTTCTTGGAGGTCAGAACATGTAGAGACAAAGTAAGAAATGCCAAAAGCCAAGCAGAGTTGGACCTTGCAAAGGGAATTAAAACTAAAGTTTCTATAGCCATATAAACAGGAAGAAAACAAAGAAAAGAGAAGTAGGACCGCTAAGCACTGAGGAGGGGGTGGAGATAAAGGATAATCTAGGCATGGGACAATATGTAAACAAATACTTTGCCTCTGTTTTTAATGAGACTAATGAAGAGCTTAGGGATAGTGACAGGGAGGCTAATGTGCTTGACGACATGGAGGTGGAAATTACGATGTCCAAGGCAGAAGCCAAACTCGAACTGAAACTGCAAGCCCATTTGCAAGGATTTTTAATGAATTTGTAAACTTAGGGATTGTACCGTTTGACTGGAGAATTGCTACCATAGTTCCTATTTTTAAGAAAGGGAAAAAAAAAAAAAAGAGATTGAGTAATTACAGGCCTGTTCATTAGACCTCAGTAGTGCGCAAGGTGTTGGAAAAAAATTTGAAAGAGAAAGTAGTTAAGGACATCGAGGTTAATGGTAATTGGGACATAATACAACATGGCTTTACAAAAGGTAGATCATGCCAGACCAACCTGATCTCCTTTTCTGATAAGATAACAGTTTTTAGACAAAGGGAATGCAGTGGATCTAATTTACCTAGATATCAGTAAGGCATTTGATACTGGTCCACATGGGGAATTATTAGTTAAATTGGAAGAGATGGGGATTAATATGAAAATTGAAAGGTGGATAAGAAACTGGTTAAAGAGGAGACTACAATGGGTCATACTGAAAAGTGAACTGTCAAACTGGAGGGAGGTTACTAGTGGAGTTCCTCAGGGATTGGTCTTGGGACCAGTCTTATTTAACCTTTTTATTACTGACCTTGGCACAAAAAATGGGAATGTGCTAATAAAGTTTGCAGATGCTACAAAGCTGGGAGATATTGCTAATACAGAGAAGGACCGGGATATCATACAACAAAGTCTGGATGACCTTGTAAATTGGAGCAATAGAAATAAGATGAAATTTAATAGTAGAAAGTGCAAGGTCATGCATTTAGGGACTAATAAGAACTTTTGCTATAAGCTGGGGACATATCAGTTGGAAGTGATAATGGAAGAGAAGGACCTGGGTATCTTGGTTGATCACAGGATGACTATGAGCCGCCAATGTGATATGGCCTTGAAAAAAATTAATGTGGTCCTAGGATGTGACAGTAGAGATATTAGTACCATTGTACAAGGCCCTGCTGAGACCTCATCTGGAATACTGTGTACATTTCCGGTCCCTCATGTTTAAGGAAGATTAATCCAAACTGGAACAGGTGCAGAGAAGGGTTACTAGGATGATCTGAGGAATGGAAAACCTGCCTTATGAGAGAAGTCTCAAAGAGCTTGGCTGGTTTAGCCTAACCAAAAGAAGGTTGAGGGGAGATATGATTGCTCTCTATAAATACATCAGATGGATAAATACCAGGGAGGGAGAGGAATTATTTAAGTTAAGCACCAATGTGGACACAAGAACAAAGATATAAACTGGCCATCAGGAAGCTTAGACTTGAAAGTAGATGCAGGTTTTTAACCATCAGGGGAATGACATTCTGGAACAGCCTTCCAAGGGGTGCAGTAGGGGCAAAAACCTTAGCTGGCTTCAAGACTGAGCTTGATAAGTTTACGAAGGGAGTGGGATGATAGGACAGCCTATTTTGGCAATTGATTGATCTTCGATTACTAGCAGTAAATGTACCTATTTGCAAGTGTCAGACGGGCGGGTTCTGAGTTCTACAGAGAATCTTTCTGGGTGTCTGGCTTCTGAGTCTTTCCCACATGCTCAGGGCTTAACTGATCACCATATCTGGGGTCAGGAAGGAATTTTCCCCCAGGGCAGATTGGCAGAGGCCCTGGGGATTTTTCACCTTCCTCTGTAGCATGGGACATGGGCCATTTCCTGGTGGATTCTCTGTACCTTGAAGTCTTTAAATCATTATTTGAGGACTCCAATAACTCAGCCTTAGGTTATGGGTCTATTACAGGAGTGGGTGAGTGAAGTTCTGTGGCCTGCGTTGTGCAGGACGACAGTCTAGATGATCATAATGGTCCCTTCTGACCTTATACTCTATGAGTCTATAAGGAATTCTGATGGAGAGGAAGTGAAGTAGAAGGCTATCTCAACACTGGCTGACTGTAAAATGAGAGAAAAGGAAGGAGCAAGCTTTACCATAGTGGTTGACACCCTCACCATCTCCTAGGACCCTTCACCTTTTTGTTCTAATCCTGAGAGATGTCTTGACCAAACTGGGCAAGAGAAAGAGTCCCAGATGACACTGCCACCTCCACCAGCTAAATCCCAACCACCACCTGGGATGTGAGACTTTGTCACTACCCCACCCCTTGTGTCCCTTTCTCCTCCACCTTATTCCTTTTCTTTCCTCTCTCTCTTTTTGCCATCTGTTTTGTAAGAGTCTGGCTGAGCCAGCCAAGACCACATATTTTGCAACACTGCTGTGAGCCTGTGACCAGAGAGGCAACTAAATGCAATGCCAACATCTGATGTTCATACAAGTTTGCCAGGTCTTGGAGTGGCTGATAAAACTGTGGGTGCTGAGTGTGTTTTTCCAGCAGTGAGGTTGCAAGTGAAAGTTAAAACGAGAGACAGAAGCTGCATTTTCTACCTTTGCTATTGTTTTTCACCTTTTGTGTGTTTGTCTTATCTTCTTAAGAAATGGGTTCAGACTTTAACAGAAGCAACAACAGCTTCTTCTATTTTCCCCAAAAGGACAGGGATATTACTATCTTTGGTACCATCTAAAGGACTGTAAGACAGAGTGGGGGTTGGGGGGTTGTCCTTCTCAACTCTCTCTCCAGTTAAAGAGAAAAGGAACAACAGATGTTAAAATGAAGCGTTACTTAATACTTGACATTTCATTGCTTTAAAGCTTTTTCCTTCTTTTTTGTACGTTTGGTAAAAGTTTACAAGGATTTTTAATAGTGTGTTTGCCACAGTACTAAGCAGACTGAGGTCTCTATATATCAATCCCCACACCACTGTTTAATGCAGACAGTGACTGAATTATGTTAAAACCTTTGACTATTTGGGCACATTTATTCCATTTAAATTACCACAACAGGCCCAAGCAAGACTATATGAAAAATTATCTGGCAACTTATTTCAGATTTCTCCTGTGTTTCTACAGGTCTCATCATGGATCGAAGATGCAACAAAAGACAGACAGGCAAATAAAACTGTTTGTGTCTGTAATTTTAATTGGCTCACCTTTTAAGTGTTAATGATGGAGGAAGAAAGTAAGGTTCATGGAAAGAGATAGGAACCATGAGTCATGACCTTATTAAAATCACGTAACTGCATTAAAATTAAAGATATGAGAAGATAATTGTATATTTTGGAGACAACTCCTCCACCTAACATACACAGACACACAAAAAAAGGTTCCCAGGATCTATTAAAAGTAACAGGAACAGCACCACAACTTTCAGTGTGTCTTCTGTTCCCCTTCTACATACTTGTCCAAGAATTGTATACAGGATTGGCCAGAACAGGCACATCACATGCTTCCACATGAAACATGCATGAGAAACATAAGCGTGTTAGAAATAATAGGACTTTACTTGTGATGTTATTTGGCTTCTCTCCTGCACTGATGTCAGATTCAAACTCTCACTGAGCAAAAATAGGCATCTTACGTTTTGGCTCCAGGCATCTGGTTACCCTAGTTAACATGTATCCTGGTTACATTTCAATTTGGGTATTACATAGCTAAATTCCCCCTTCATTTCAGCTGCCTATATTATTTTTCTTTCTTGTCACTCGATAAGTTGTGTGTAGGACTGCTGGGCCCTGATGTGCAGCTGCCATATTCCATCTCAAAGGTGACAGCATCTCATTGGTTGGTGAAGAAAGTTTGTATATGTAAAAGTGCCTCAGAATCTTTATGGAAAGAAAAGCTGTATTGGCCAGATTTTTGAAGGTAGTTGGCCACATAAAGATGCAGACAAGTGCCTGGTGAGATTTTCAATAGTGTCTGGGGGAGTTAGGTACCTAGGTTTGGATTCACAGAGGAACTTTTGTGCCCAGCTGAAACAGTTAAGCATCACTGGCATTCACAAGTTCCCCCTCAGTTGTCATCTAACTCTGGAGGTGGCTAAAGTTCCGAGAGGTCTAAATTTCAGCAGCTGGGCATGTGCATAGCTGCCTAAGTCCTGACACTACCCCACAGCTCAGCCCCTATATCTCAGCAAGACTTTAAATCAGGCCCAATCCAGTAGATGTGCTCAGAGCACGCCTAACCCAACACAAAACAGCCGGATGAGGAGAAAGCCTGCCTTATAACATTTAACCCATGGTGAAGCTTTGCAATTAAAAAAAAAAAAAAGCCTCCTCATTTGCACCCATGGTCCAATGTCCCATTGCAACTCCTGAACATATCATAATGCTAAGAATATCACCACAGGTGGCTTTGCCCCACCTCTTTTCTCCATCTCTGAAAAGAACAGGCTTGTTCAAGGAGCATAATCAATAAGCTTACTCTGGGTGAGTGACTATCTATTGGGAGACATCAATGCTAGAGTCAGCTCAGATTACAAGATAGGGATGCTATGCATTTGAGTGGAAATGCATAGAGTGGAAAAAATGAACCACAACAGGCAAAAACTACTAGAGCTCTGCACCCACTGAGGACTCTGTATTACTAACACTTACGTCAAAAAACAGTTACTGCCAGAAGATCACATGGAGACATGCCATATTTGGACACTGGCACCAACTGGATTTAATTGTACCCATAGAGAACACCTGCAGGATATTCTCCATATCTGCAGTTTTCAGAGTACGGGGTATGACATGAAGCATGCATTTGTATGGTGCAAAATAAGGCTATCACTCAGGAAATTCCATCATAGCAAACAAAGCTGTTACCCATGCATTAACAAAAATGCAGAGGACGAAAGATGGTGTCTCCAATTTGCTACAAATATCAGGTAAGTTATGTCACTGACTGCATCTGCCCTGAATGTTGACACACTCAGAATGAATATACATATAGCTGCAACCTTAGCTTTTGGTAAACAGACTGTACAAGACTGGTTTGTAGCATGCTCTGAAGAAATGTTTCCAGTTATTGAAGCAAAATGTACAGCATCTCTCTCTGTCACAACATAAACTCCTCTCCTGAGACACATACTAACCTCAGGTTGGCCAGGCATGCATTGGAACTAACATCAAAGGCATGTGCTCAATCACACTGGCTTGCCCTATGCATGAAGATACAAACATTCTTTGAAACTAGAAGTCTAAGAGGTATGTATGATGGAATCAAAAGAGCAACAGGTTCTTCAGCCAAAAACACTGCCCCACTTAAATCCTGTAACAGAGAGATAATCATAGACAGAACCAAAGAGATGCAGCGCTGGGCAGGGCACGATCACCAACTGTCTTCATGTGAAACTACTGTTTCTGAAGCAGCGTTAACTGCGATCCTCAGGCTCCACACTGTGAAAGAACTTGATATAGACCAATCTAGAAATGAATTTTGAAAAGCAATCACCTCCCTAACATGAGGAAAGCCTGCAGAAAAAGATGGAATTGCAGAAGTACCAAAAAAAAAAAAAAAAAAAAAAAAAAAAGAGGACAGTTGTGCTTAAAGATCTGCACAAGGTCTTGATTTCCCGCTGGAGGAAAGAATACCACAAGGCTGGAAGGATGCTAACATCATTCAGAACCTTATATAAAAACAAAGGAGATCAGAGTGAGAGCAAAAACTACAGCGGAATCTCTCTCCTAGTTGATGACAAGGAATTTGCCTGAGTCATCTCAAAAGACAGCAGATTTTTGCTGACCGTGTATATCCAGAGAGTCAGTGTGGCTTCGGCAGTGGCAGATCAACCATCAACATGGTCTTCACACTAAGGCAACTAAGAAAAGCATCAAGAACAAGAAAATCCTCTCTACATGGCCTTCATAGATCTTACAAAGACTTTTGACCTCGTCAGAAGAAAGGACATTTTCCAATTGTTTAGAGAGATTTGGGTGCCCCCCTTCCCAAATCCTCCGTAGCCTGATTCAGTCCTTCCATGATGGCATGACAGCCAGCCCAATGGTGATGAATTTGACAGCTTTGAAAAAGCACAGTGGTGTCAAAAAGGTGTGTTTTGGCACTAACACTCTTCTGTATAGTCTTCCCTCTGCTGTTTTGTCATGCTTTGTCATCTAGCACAAAGGTTGTACATTTCCATAAAAGATCAGACAGAAAATTCTTCAGTATTGTTTTTTTCTCTTAGTTGTGCAAAGTCAAACACCAGCTCACAAAATAACTTCTTTTTGCTGATGTTGCAGTGCTTGTTGTGCACACTGAAGTGGAGCTTCAGCAACTTTGTAATAGCTTTGTGCTACCTTGTGATGAATTTGGACTGACCATCTGTCTAAAGGAGACAATGAGTATGGCACAAGCCATGTTGCCTGCACCAGAAATTTTACTCATTAGCACAATGCTAGAAGTTGTGCATAAGTTCTGCACCTAGGATCAATTGTATCAGGTAACTTATCTCTAGATGATGAGCTTGCATCAGAAAGGAAGCCCCACATTCAGTCAGCTGACCAAGCACATGTGGGATGACAGGAAAATGACCCTGAACGTTGAGATATGGGGGCACAAGATTTGTATTCTGAGCATGCTGCTGTACAGTGGTGAGATCTGGACTACTTACAGCAGGCATCAGAGAAGACTAAATACCTTCCACACCCATTGTCTCCACTATATTCTAAATATCATCAAGTGGGAAACCAAAGTTTCTGACTCCAAAGTACTTGAGAAAGCAAAATTACCAAGTCCATTCACTGTTCTCAAACACAGACATCACCATCGGCTTGGTCATCAGTAGCAGATGGACAATGAACTTATTCCACAGATTCTCCCGTATGGAGAACTTGAGGATGCATCAAAGCCATTGGTCCAATGTAGACTCGGATTCCAGGACGTTTGCAAGCACTGATACCAGAAGCTAAGAAGATGCAGCTAGCAACTGGCTACATTGAAGGGCTTTGCTGCTCCAGTGAGTGAAAGGAGGTGAAGAGAGGGCACTGAGAGGAAAGGAAAAAAGCAAGAGGAAAGCATGTCAGGTCTCAAATGCTAGTAGTGCAACATCTTCATTCCCTGTACTTTACACCTGCATTATCTGTGGTAAGGACTGCCACTTAAGAACTGGACTTTTTAGCCACTTGCGATGCTCCAGCACAATACATGGTGACTGAACTGCTTTAGCACTTACACTGTTGTCTTTTGAGGCAGAAATTGGGGTGCTCTTACAGGATGTGGGTGACCCAGGTTCAATTCCTCTGTCTGCCTGATGTAGACAAAAGATTTGAGCTTGGATTTCTCACATTAACCAATGGACTATGGTATGGGATAGTCTGATGTAGGTCTCTCTTGATCTATTTTGTTGAAGCTGTTCCACTGTACATAGTTAATTGAGAGAGAGAGAGAGAGAGAGAGAGAGAGATACATATATATATTCTGGATCTTTTGAGTTGCCTCTGTTCCCTCTTTCACTCACAAATAGATGTTCTGTTGTTAAACTGAGCTCATGCCTGTGTCCAGGACCTCTGCATGGCTATGCTAACCCACCGGGAAGTGGTCAGATAACAGTAGTATCTAGGACCAAGAGTCTAAAAACCAAGTTTATTCAGCTTACTCAGTACACTTCACAAAGGATGCATGAACATGTCCCGGTTCTGCCTGTATAGGTATTTATTTATATCCATCACTAAAATATGCAGCATCAGTGCTGCCAGGATTACACATACTGAAATGCAGATTACTGGTCATTTAAAAAAAGCCAACAAATTAGTCTAGTAATGCATTTGTTTCCCTTTGTTCCACAAAAATGGCTGTAATCTAGGGGGCAGATTGTGTCATTATATAGGCTGGATAGTGATATCTTCTTATTTAAAATCATTGCTATTGCTGTTTCAGAAAGAGCTAGATTAATTTTCTTTCCCTTTAATGTGAATCATAATCTAGTCAAGAAAATATATTTTATTATCCCTCCTCAGAATCTCATAACTGTTGCCTGATAAAATTCTGCTGAAGTATTTGTTTCAGTATTAGTTACTTCAGTGTTTTATACTAAATATGTGCTCATCTCATGACCCTGCACTGGGATCTGTGTGAAATATATGTATCAAAGAAAAAGACGACAAGCATAAAGACGTAAAAAGATTCTTGAATCAATTTAAATATCTTGCTAGCTGGATTGCATTTTTGGTCCATTTTTTTGGAAAAAAGAAGAAAATGGCAAATAAAATAGAACTTATTAGTTCCCCTCCAACTTTCCATAGTTAGATATCCTTGAAATGCATGTGCCAGATATATTGAAGAAAACTTACAATTTTTAAAGTGTTTTGGGATCTAGCAATGTAACTTACATTTAAATTAATTAATTTCAGTGGGATATGAAATACAATGCAAAACTGTATTATATTGTTCAACCACTAAGTGGAGATGTTTGTAAAATATATTTAAACGAATCTCTGTCACACTTGGAAGAACATTAAAGGATCTTATGATGAACACATCTGGTGCATATAAGCAACCTCTGTGACCAGTCCATATCTAGTACAGAAGAATGTGACATGGTGTCAGGAGTAACTAAGAACAGAAACAGAAGGAAAATAGCAACAAATCTGGGAAACAGAAGGACCAAAGCAACAAAAGTCGCAGGATCTCAGCAACACGCCACTCTTCAGTGTCCCAGAGAACTTCAGCCTTGATAAACTATCAGGACAGACAGACTGGAAACAACATTTTGCAAGATTTTCATTGCTACCAAGCTGCACAAAGAAACTGGAGATATGCAAGTATCTTCTCTAATTTATGCTATGGGGGAGCAAGCAGAGCATCTCTTTAAATCCTCTGACTTCACTGAAGATAGTCACAAAAATGACTATGAAAGGGTTCTGGCAATGCTTGATGCATATTTTATATTTCAGAGAAATGTGGTTTAGGAAAGAGCATTTTTTCCATCAGAGAATTCAAGAACCAGGGGAAAACGCTGAGATTTTTAATACGAGTTCTGCTTACATTGGCTGAAAACTGGCTGTGGAAATGCAAAACATGAAAGTATCAGAAACAGGATAGTTATTGGGTTAACAGATAACAACCTTTCACAGCACCTACAACTGAAGAGAGATTTAATCCTACCCACAGCTATCCAGATAATGAAGCAGTTTGAATTAGAGTGTGTCTACACTTACAGAACTGCAGTGGTGCAACTGTGTTTAGTGAAGCAGTGAAACTGCTTAGTGAAGAAACTGTCTATACTGATGGGAGAGCTTCTCCTGTTGGCATAGATACTCCACCTCCCCAGGAGGCAGTAGCTACGTCCTGAACTTCTCCCGTTGACACAGCACTGTCTGCTCCTGGGATTTGATCAGTATAACTGCACTGCTCAGGGGGGTGGATTTTCAACAGACGAGTGACATAGTTACACAGACATAAGGGGATAGTGTAGACCAAGCTTCAGTCAAACAACAGAACAAAAGGGCAGGAGCAACATGAAAAACCAGAATCTGGCTTAGAAATAGTAAACAGAATCTTGATTGTTAAAAGTCATCATCATCAAATGAGGTAAGGAGAAAAAACGTCCAGGCTGAAAGGGACATATTCCAGCCTACATGCACAAGGTGTGAAAAAAGTCATAACCCAAGAGATGATGCATGTCCAGTCAGAGGCACAAGGTGTAATGCACAAAATATGGATATTTCACAGCTCTTTGCTACACCAGAGCAGTCAGGGAGTTGACTCATATTATAGACAATCAAAAGACATTGTTGCTGGGTACTGTCATTTGTGGTGACATAGAGCCTGCCTGGAGAGTGAAACTGGATATGCATGGGAAGACTGTTGACTTTAAAATTGACTCAGGAGCTGATGTTACGGGCATCTCAGAAGGGACTTTACAATCACCTTCAACCCTTTCTAGAGCTAAAGTCAGAATTCCTCCATGGCTAGTCAGAGCTATGAACTGCATGGGCCAGTTCACCACAGAAACTACTTACAAAGACAAAAGCTGTGCTTTAGAGCATATGTGATCAAAGACCAAGAACCTCCTCAGCTGCAGTGTGACAGCCACGATGGGCCTAATAAACAAGGAGGAAACTCCACTGGGGATTTCATGACACTGGACGTTTGAAAGGAGATCTAGGACCAATGAATTTAAGAGACAAAGCTGGGTAATGCATTGTACAAACATGCTTACCAGAGAAACCTTGTAAGAGACTAGCTGCAGATTTATGCAAATTCAGAGGACATCATTACCTGGTCATAGTGGACGATTTTCAAGGTATAATAGTGAACTTGAAGGACATAACATCTCAGTGTTATTGAGAAACTGAAGTGCACGTCTGTTCACTTCAGCATTCCACAACAGCTAGTGATGGACAATGGATCACGATTCACTGCAGTAGAATTCAAGTCATTCCAAACAAAAGATGATTGAGCTCACAAAAATAGTTACCCAGAAGTGAACAGAGGAGCTGAGAGAGCTGTACAGAAAGCCATGAAAATCCTTCAGCAGGACGATCCATTCCTTGCTCTTCTGAGTTAAAGATCAACACCATTAGCGGCTATTGGCTATAGTCTAGCACAACTCCTGATGGGAAGGCAACTCAAGTTCTGTTCCAAAGTTAGAAGAGTTATTCTGTCTCCAAAGTGGTTAAATGAAGAGAGTAGCCAAACTGGATAAAAAGGCTAAAGAGTTCATGAACAGTTTTGCAACAGATGTCACTCAGTTCAAGAACCTGCTGACTGTGTCCATGTCAGATTATATGGAGAAAAGTAACAGACCGCTCCAGCTGTCAGAGAAAAAGAGTTCAGTGACCAGATCAGATGTGATTGAGACTAACAGCAAAGAGTTCAGCAGAAACAGTTGACAGCTACAGTTTGTTTCTCAGAAAGAACAAACAATAGAGCAAACTTCAGATGGTGCAAACAAGATGACGACTACTCAGGGATTCCAAACCAAGCACATTCAAACATTGCAATCAATGGACAGCAAGATGACCAAGTTTTTATGCACTTGTGTAATTAGAAAAACGGCATGATCCAGAGACACTTATCAGCCTGATAGGTACTGAATTTGAAACACCGTGAGATCGCTTAAATGCTGTAAATCAGCGGTTCTCAAGCAGGGGTTGGAGGGCCCCCAGGGGCACTGCAAGCTGTTTCAGGGGGTCCATGAGCCCTGAAACCATGGTGCCCTGCGGGGCAGAACACCAGAAACATCCCTCACCGGGGGGTAAGGCCTGAGCCCCAGCACCCTGGGCAGCAAAACCCAAGAAGCCAAGAGCGCCATGAGACGGAAGCCAGCTAAAGCCCGGAGCCCCAAGCCCAGCATGCCACAGGACAGAAGCTCTGAATCCCTGTGCCTTACACGACAGAAGCCACAATCCCCCAGTCCCCTGAGACAGAAGCCCCGGCCCCCCCCCCCCCCCCAGTCCTGTAGGGCTGAAGCCCTGAGCCCACTCCCATACGCAGGGCCCTGGAATTTTTATAGCATGTTGGAGGGAGTGTCAGAAAGAAAAAAGGTTGAGAGCCCATGCTGTAAATGGTAGGCATGTGGAAATTACCGTAAAGGGGAGATGTAATGGGAATGTACACTGTATTATGCTGTTTAGCCACTAGGTAGCACTGTGTGTAAGATACCTTATTTAAACAAACCTCTGTCATACTTGGCAGAGAGCATCGAAAGACCTTAGGATGAATGCATTTAGTGTGTATAAGCAAGCTCTGTGACCAGTCCATAACTGGTACAGAAGAACATGACTGATGTGTGTCTAAATCCCCTCAACGTTCCAAAAATTTCAAACCAATAGTTTGTAATTAAGCAAAGTTAATTACTTTGGCTGTGGGCTGCTTAGGGCCCAATTTTGCTTCCATTACTGTCAGTGAGAGATTTTTTTTTTGCAACTTATTCAGTGGGAGCAGGATTGGGCTTTTCTGTGCAAGCATATTGCCTTCTTTTTCTTTCCCCCCCCCCTCCCCCCTTTCCCTGTTGGTAGACTGGACTACACAGAGTGTGGGGGGAAGGGATGTTCTTTCATACACTGATTAGGAGAAACCTTTTAGCCCAAGTGGCAGAGGCCTGTACTTTTGGAGCTGTAGGGCCAGGGTTCTAGTCCAAGCTCTACAGGTGTGTGTGGATTAATATGGAAGGTGGCAGCTTCTTTATAATTATAGTTGCAAATACGGCCAATTTTGCCTCCTTTGTTACTTCAAATAGAATTTTTTTTCATATTTTTAAAATTCAGCTTCATCAATAACTAGAATGCATCTGAACATTTAAAATGCATTGAGAGAGAGATTTCCGAAATTAAAAGACTTTACAATGACTTTTTTGAAATGTCTATTTGGCCCCTCTGTCTGCCCAGTGAAGACATATCAGGCTACCAAAAATTAAGGAGAGGTAGATTTAGACACAGCTCATGCAAGTTGAAGTTTTCAAGAGCAGGAATTATAAGATGTATAAGAAATGTATATTGTTTGAAAGCCAAACAATTCTGTAATTTAAGATGGAGAAGGAAAAGAAATCACAGCAAAGAATAATATTTTCATCAGCCATCTCTGAACTGAAATTTAGCTAATTTTTAAAAAGCAGAATCCAAGGTCTGATCAAGTTGCTCCTTCTCTTGCATTTTCCATCAAAATGCCCCCTTGAATTTGGAGGAAGATGAATTGGTTCATTTTCCAGATGAAGGAACTGAAGAAGGCAAAGTTTAAATGATGCTGAAGGTTACATAGGAAGTTTGTGGGAAGAGCCAGGAACAGAATCTTGTTCTCTAAGATGTTAGACTCAGGTTTATCAAATCTCATACAAAGTTTCAAATCTCTGTATTTAATTAGGTCAAGAGTAAAATCAGTGTAATAATGCTTACCCACCCACCTTTCCAAAGTGGTTTGAGATTAAAAGAATTATGTATATCCAATACATTACGAGTCACTTTTTTCAAGATGGAGAAACAAAACTAAGCCAGTGACAGTAATAAAAAGGGATTAAAAAAGAACTAAGTGCTTCCAAACCTGTGTGTAACTTTAAACCAAATACCAGCATTTAATATTAACATTAAAAATTCCATCATTTAAGTTGGCGCTTAACTCTAGTTAGCGAGGAGCTCAAATTTCCATTCTAACCCACTTTTTCTGTTGCTTGTAATTTTCTCAAGTTCCATTTTGGGCTGAAATTTTCTACGCTTGAGAATTTTTTTGGAAAGATTGAATGAAAATCAGTTAAACCATTTATTTATTTTAGCCCTGGAAAAAAAAGCCACATAAAAATTTTCCTCTGTGTGTTCTAATCAGATGTTTTGTGCTCAGGGAACTTAAAACCAGCCAAAAAGTTAGAAATTTTCAAATTTTATTTTGTATGTTTCATTGAGATTTAAATTTTTTTTTAAATCAAGCCAATTCAAAATTAGGAACATTAAAAAAATCATTTTCAGGATATAATCTTTTTGTAAGGACAATTATTTTCAGAACCCAGTTTTTAAAATCTCTGAACATTTAGTGTGTGAGCACTCAACACTGGCCCAATTCTACTCTCATTGAACTCAGAGACTTCATGGAAAGCAGATACAGGGCAAAAGCCTTTTTAAAGACCCACTTTTGAAATCAATAAGGCATTCACAAATGCAGACCAAAGAGCTAGCCCCAGAAAAACTGATACAGAGTTAACGTGCATATGGTTCCTTATTGCTGGAAACATCCAAACAACCAATTGGGTTTTCAGAATTTTTTTGGAAAGAAAGAACGAACTGTTCAGATTTACTGAGAGGCCTTTGTGATCATAACTGGCTGTATGGAAGAAAGTATAAAGGGGTGAAGGTGAAGGGAAGCTTGGCGAGAAGAGGAGAAGTAGGGCACCTAACACAGCAAGGTAGTTAAGCATATGTGTAACTTTAAGCACATGACCAGTAGTCTCATTGGCTATACTTATTAGTACTTACACCGAATTCTAACCATGTGAGCAGTCCCACAGAAGTCATTGGATGCTCACCTTGCTAAATCAGGGTCTAGGATAAGATATGAAGACAGAATGTGGCACACCAGCTATGGGACCCCCATAAAATGCGACACTTCTTAGTTCACACAGATATCCAAGCCAAGACAGCTCTATTAGCTCCCTATAGGCAAGGTAGAAAATGCTTTGTCTCTTGTTCAAATATTTTTATTGCAAATGTGGCTTTATGTTTTGTGTATGCAGATAACTCTATTTGTGTTGCTAAGAATGTGTGTGTGTGTGTGTGTGTGTCAGTCACACACTTGTAAAGTGTGTTACATCCCATGCAGATGACTGGCCCACACAACTATAACAGATTACTACCGCTGCCAGCTAAAAGCTTCTCCTTTATCTCAGGTTGTAAAGGTAAGTGCTGAGATATCCCAGGTTCAAACGCTGCTGTCAGCCTAGCAAAGGGCAAGGGGGAATTCACTACCTTTGCCTAATGTTTTCTACAGTAGGTGTTTTATTTCAGAAAAAACCCTACCCCTGTCAGATGATTCTTGTAACTGATAATTACAGACTTGGGTAAAGATTGCTTGTGTTGGAGCACATCCCTGATGTGGATGATTATTATAAACCTTATTTTACAGATCGGGATAACTGAGAAATAAAGCGACAGGCAACTCAGTGGCAGAGCTGGGATCAGAACTCATGGCTGCTTGACTTCCAACCTTGAACCACTTCAGCAAGAGACTTAAACACATGCTTAGCTTTAAGCACATGAGCAACTCCATTGACTTCAGTGGGACTACTCAAGTGCATAAAGTTAAGAATGTGCTCCAGTATGTTGCTGAATCAGGGCTTCTGTGCTCAGACCGCCAGATCATGCTGTCTGTCTTCTAGTTTTAAATTCAGAGTCTTTTATCACAGTTCATCTTTGCTGTTCTTGCTCAACAGATAGGATAGTGGAGCTGTTTCTGGGCAACCTGTTTTTATAGTACTTGTAAGTAAGTGATGTGTGAAAGGTTGCGCCAGGGGAAATTTATTAACGTCAAATACAAAAAGCTCCTGTAAAAAAATCTATATCAACAGATTTTGCCGCTTTAAGAAAACAGACAGACAGTCTGAACCACAGACTCCCCTCAGTCTGTGAAGCACACAGACACACACACACACACTGTACAAACATATGCCCACACATACAGACACACAGACACTATCCCTACCCTGATACAGAGTCACAAAAAAGTATACAGACTGGATATCAAGTATCCAAACACCATGCCACATACTGGCACGTACAATACTGTGAAGTGGCACAGGCAGAGACACAGACACAAGGACATGCATGTTACTCCTGAAGCCAAAAAGTGAATAGGCGTATTAAAAAGAAAACACACAGCACTTTACCATAATAATAATTTTACTTGGCACTTCTGATGGAGCACAAAACTTTTTCTAAACGTTAAGTAAGCTTCACAATATCTGTGTGTTGTTGGTACATATTACTAGCCCCATTACAGATGAGCAAACTGAGGCACAGAGCTATTACAATAAGTGCCCAAGGTCAAAAATATGCCAATGGCAGAGCTGGTAATAGAATCTAAGATTCATTCTTTAATTCTGAGTTTCACCACCACAGCACACTCCCTCGTGAGTAGCTCACTGCCTGACTAGATAGCATTATTCAGGCTTTTATTCTGTGGTACAATGAAATATATTCTTCTCACATACTTTTTCATGAATCTGAAGCAGCGGGCTAGGTTATCTGCTTGACTTCTCATATATTTTAATCTGAAAATTGTACCGGTTGTAAGATTATATATCTTGTGGCAATTTGCAACATCAGAGAGAAATACAAAAGACAATTTGTGAAAATCGGCTGCCACAGGCAACAACATTAACCCTCATTCACCCACTAGAGCTAGTTAAATCAATACTGTGATGGGGCATGCTTGCCCTGCACTGGTTCTCCAAAGACTAGCTCTACTCTGTGAGCTAAGGAGGTTATAAACCCTTGATCCTGCTGGGCATGCTCCAGCTGGAGACTGGGTACAAGAGGGAACCAAACAGCTCTGTTGGGGCTGGCTGCTGCAGGGGGAGGATACAGACTGCTGGCTCTCTCCCACAAGCTGTGACAGTCTCCGAACCCAGAGCTAAGGCACGCAGAACCCCAGGAGGACTCCGGCTGTCAGATGAACCCAGAGAAGACACTGAGTTGCCAGGAGCTCCACTGGCTGATAACCCCAGAGGCCCTGAGGAACAGTGGATCATCATCACAAAAGATAGGGTAGAAAGTAGCCCAGGGGACTTAAACAGCGCTATGGTGAGGGGCTCAGGGAACTGGTCAGCGTGTTTTGGGATGATTGCCACAGTGATGGTGAGTACCCCCGTCACCGCCTGGGCTGGCGCTCAGAGGAGTAGGGAGGGCCCAAACTCCCCTACTCTAGGTGCCACACCCCCCTAGGTGGTGCCCCACTTCCTCAATGTGCCAATAGGCCACATTAGCCCACAGATTAGGGTGACTGTATTGACTCTGGCCATTAGGCCACCCTGCCCTGACTGAAAGGGCTGCTTTATTGACTCTGGCCACTAGACCTCAGTGCCCGGTGGACCAGAGCCATCCTACTGACTCTGGCCATTGGGCCCTACCGCCCTGAGGGAAGGGGCAGCCACAGTGACTCTGGCCACTGGGCCATACCGCCCTGAGGCTAAGGGGGTTGGGACACAGCTATGGGGCTATAGCAACCCCCTACTCCTCCCAAATGGGGGATGGGGCTTTCCCCAGTGACAAATACATTTAAAAAAAGAAACAACTTTCTCCCCCCACCCTCAATGTTGTTCAGTGCTAGATTCATATGACTATATATTAAAAAGAGACCCTTAGAGAGACGTTCAAATATTAAAATAACTTGTCTCACATTCAAGAGCAGCCTCCCCCTGACACCATGGGGCAGTGATAGTGTCACTGTCACCGGCCCAACTCTTACTGTGATGCACTGGAGCAATGCATTGGTAACAGAGACGCCATTATAACAAAGACAAAGGGCAAACTAAGGGCTACGCTGAAAATTTACAGCAAGTACAGCTGTGCCACTGTAAGAGCACTTGTGTACCCACATTATGTCGATGGGAAAGAGCTCTCCTGCCACCATAATAAAACCACCTAAAGGAGAGGCGGTAGCTATGTCAGTGGGAGAGCATCTCCCGCCGACACAGCACTGTCCACACGAGCACTTATGCTGGCAAAATTTGTGTCGCTTATTTTCACACCCCGGCTCGACAACAGTTTTGCTGGCATAAGTGCTAGTGTAGACAAGGTCTAACACCATACTTTTCTTTATTTTTTCCTGGGGGATGAGTAGGTAACTGGTAACTCATCATGGACAAGTTTTATAAATTGCCTTACATTTTTCTCTGTAATGTGTCTAGTATTAACACCAATTAAGAGAACTGTAGTAGACAACATTTGTTGCAGTTCATTCTTTAAGCTTGGATTAGGGAAGGTCTTTCCCTCCTCTCCTAAATATTCATAAATAAGTGATTGTGTATACTTCATGTAACTTGTCTAGCTTCAGGCATTACACTGCCTCCTGCCAAGCAGACAAGAGATACGCCAGTACAAATGCATGTTTCAAATTTTTAGCTCTATGTTCTGGCTGAAGGAGACAAGCATGGTGGCAAAGCACCAGCTCTCTTAAGAAAAACAAAGACTGCCCAGATTGAAAGTTCTTGATTTCACCTGGTGTCCACTGTACTTGCCAAAAAAAAAAAAAAAAAAAGTTAGACACAGAATAACACTTCAGGCCCACTACCTGCAAAGACTTAAACATTTAATGTTTTGCACTGTAGCAATCCTGTTAACAGTGCATAAAGTTAAGCATAAGTCTCTGCAAGATTGGGCCTCGCCGTTGCATTCTGACCACAGTGAGGGGTGGGTGGCCTGGCCAGGAACAGAGAATAATTATACTTTGGGCTTCAGAGAGAATTATTTCTATTTGGAGCCAGAGGTCCAGATCCTCATTGTCTTCAGTGGAACACCACTATTTCACACAGAGGAGGATCTGGTCCAGAGGAGGGATACGACTGACTTCTCTAACCATTATGTACACAAGAGTATGCCTAGCAAAATTACTTCCATCGCTGCAAAATTAAAAATAAAGTAAATAGCAGTGCTGTCCTTATGCAACTGAGAGCAGTGGTGGAACAGGCAGTTTACTCCACATTGCAATGGCTGTTTTATGGGTGAGGTCAAAAGGGCTGCTAAAAGGATTTTGAAATTTTCTCGTAAATGTTGAATGTTTAAGTTATGATTAAGTCATGTTTACCCGTTAATTATGCAGTAAATAAACCTGTGGCTTTAACCTTCAAGTCATAGCATGGCAGCATGTTAATTAAGTTTTAGAAGCAGGCGGCCTGCCAACGTTATGCCGTATGGGAGGTTGAGAGGTACAATTCGGTTATCAGTGATGTTGACATGTGCTGAACGTTATGTGGTTGCACTGCATACCCAACAGATCTAGCGCTAGTTTTCCCTGTTATGAAAGGCCTGCTGTTTGAAATATTTGGCTCCCAGTCAAACTCAGTCTGAAGATCAAGATTTTTTCATTTCTATTAGTTTTTACAGATCCCCTTTCCCCATTTAGAGTAGAAGCGGGATGAAAGGAGGACCACAAACTCTTAATGATATCACAACCTTAGGGAAGATAAGTGGGGGGTAATAAAGATCTGGTTTGCCTTTCTCCACCAATTTAGCCTTTACCCACTACTTCTACTCCAAGATACCACCACCAGGGATGGGGTGAGCCCCAGGATTTGGATCCAGACCTGAACTTCACCAAATGCTTAATATATTTAGATCTAGAAGTTTGGACTCATTTTTAATTAAATCTAACTAGATTTAAACCCCAAAATGGTGCATTCAGCATACTATATGGGCAAAATGAAGATATAGAGGGGAAACAGATGATCAGAGAAGATAGAGAGGGGAACAGAGAATAGTGAATTCTTTGGTTCACATTTTAAAAAATTAAACATATGAAAAGATGTCTTTAAGGGTCTAATGTGGATAGAATCCTGACTTTTGCCCCAATATCCCTCATCTTTTCAACTCCATGAATATTTCTCATAGATTTTTCTAGAGTTTATAGGATAGAAACCTTGCTTTTTATGGACCTCATAAGATGTATTAGAGTAGTGCTCCCCTTCTGCAAATCTGATATGCCAACATGATTTAAACTTCTGATGTTCATTCAAAACAAATGGAAATCGCTAAAGAAAGTTGAGGGTTGATAGTGAGTGCTGAAGGATTATATGGCAGTGGGGAAATGGCTGGACCTTTAAATGTCTGGAAATGAACAGTTGAACATTTAGGAGGTTTTTCTTCCAGAAGCTGAAGAATGTGTGTAAAGGGAGTAATATTGTTTTGGGATTTCTCAACTGGACACTAGTGAAACATACTTACAACCTTAAACTTCCTTTAAACACAGTTTGTTTATTTAAGAAATAAATCCAAAAGGCAAGTATTAGGGAAGCATTATGGTCTATTGGAAAGCCCTCTAGACTAAGTCTATAGACCTTGGTTCTATTCCCAGCTCTGCCACTAACTTGCCATGTGACTTCATGCAAGTATTTCATGACTGTTTTCCCTCCCACCCTGTGTGTGTCTTGTCTCTTCAGATGTAAGCCTTTTTGGGTAGGGACCAGGCCCACCAACAGCAGTCCTGGGCCCCAGAGCAGAACAGTCAATGGTCCCCCTAGAAAGGGAAGGCTGAGGTCTGAGTGGGCTTTTGCCGGAAGTTTTTACTTATTTATTATGTGCCATGCAGGTTCCCAGGCAGCTGAGGAGTTGGTATCTGCTACTCAGCTTCCTGGGTCCCTTGGACTCCCCAAGGAGATTACTGATAAACCCGGGAAGCTAAGTAGCAGATACATCTTCTCAGCCACCTGGGAGCCTGCATGGCGCATAATAAATAAGCTCAGCTCAGGGGAGGAGCAGAGACCGCGAGTGACGAGGGAAGGGGGAGAAGAGGATATGTATCCTCCCATCTGCCCATGCCCTTTTAAAATTGCTGGGCCCCTGGGCAATTGCCCCCTTCCACCCCACCCCATTCTGTGAGCCTATTAGGGACTGTCTCTTATGTCTTTTGTACTGTGGCTAGTACAATGGCGGCTCTAGGTGCTATTGTAATGATAGAGAGCCATTGTACCACAGAGAGCTTGTCTACAGCAGCAATGTTAGGTGAGCCCCTTCCTAAAAATGGGTTAGTCTAACAGTTTATTCTCTGCGTATCAGTTCATTCTCTACTTTACTAGAAAACAGGTTGATTTTTCTTTATTCATCCAAAGTTCCATTATTATTATCCATATTACATGCACATTCTTGGCAGTGTAACCAATGCATGCAGCTTATCTTCAAACAATGTAAAATCTGGAGGCAATTTGTTCTGAGGAAAAGCCAATGTGTTGCTTTCTAAGGAGACACTGTCAGAGCTGAATCTCTGACAGACTACAGCAGTGTTGGGTAAGTGCTAATATTAATAGAACATAAAGAGCATCTTTCATCTGAGGCTCTCCAAGAGCTCTACAGACATTAGCTACCAAATCAGAGCAGGTCAGTCAAGTTATCCTCTTTTACAAAACGGGAAATTGCCACAGAGAAAAGTTAAATGTCTCACCCAAAATAAGCCAGTGGCAGAGATGAAATTTGAACTTGTGCGTTCCTGATTCCCAGTCCACTAAACCATAGTTCCCTATTAATAGGAAGCTGGGGTGCACAGCAGATATTTTAACTGTGTTAAGAAAAAGAATTTCTATCTCCTGAATAAACTGCCATTGGGACATTTTTATTTTTAAAACACAGGCTTAAACTCAGAATTGTCAAGGTACAGAAAGGACTCTCTCCGGCAGTTGTGTACCTAGAATATCATTTCTGGAAGATGAAGAATATATAGAGAAAAGCATGAACTATTTATCTAGCACAAATTTCTGTATCATCTAGACAAAGAATAAAATCAGTCTCTCATTTCCCCAGGTTGTCTCTGCATAAGGATATGTTAGACTGAAAATCTTGGAGTGAAAGGTCCTTTTTAATTAGTCTTGATGCAACTCTTCTTACTTGAAAGAGATATTTAAAAATACCTCAAGCCCATATGGATTTAAGCACAAGGGTTGTAGCTACGGTTTTAATGGGTCCCCAGGACCCTGCTTTGAAGTGATGACTCACAAAGAATATTTTGTCAGGCCAACTGTGCCATAAAAATATTAAGCATGGTTTCTAACAGTAAAGATTTTATTACCCTGCTCACTTCCTGTCATGAAGGGTTGCATTAAGTTGTACTTTTAAGGGATTAATGACCTATTTGCCGTGTTCCATGCTGCATTTATGGTTATAAAAACCACTAAAAGTTATGTTATCAACACCAGTGTTAATAAAGGTATTGGAAAGTCAGTCAAGCACAAATATATTACAAGCCAAAGCATTAATCCAATTGCATTTGCCCAGGATATTCTTTACTGTTCCCTGGTGACCTCATAGTTACCATTTTGTGGACACCATCAAAGATACACACAAGAGAATACAGGGCAGCAGCAATCAAAGGCTGCGTGGTGTAAATCCCAAACCCTCACACACACGAAGGGCCATGCAGAAGCAAAGAAACTGTACATCAGGATGTCAACACAACTGGCAAATAGCACACCCTGCCACCACCACCATTAATAAAAAATAAAAATATAAATTAAAAAAAAAATGATTAGCACCATTCATCACTTTTTTAACTGACAAATTTGCAAGCGCAAGACAGCCAATGAATCCTGTTTCCACAATCAAAGGCAGTTTTCAAGCCTGTAAAATTACCATTGCCAAACAATGGTGAGTTCATACCACTCCTGTTTATACAGTTCTCAGTATGTCTTTTTACAATATCCACCTTTTGAAACGTCAAAATGAAAAAGCCTATAAAGCTGCTTAATATATTAAAAGCTTAAGAAAACAACAGCAATATAGAATGTCACATGGATATAGTATCTTTCATGCCAAAAGATCCCAAAGCACTTTACAGATTAGACACCATTTGTAAATCCTCTGCAGCTGACAGTAATAGACATTGCTGCCAGTCTAGGAAGAGGAGATTTTGGCTAAAGGTACTGGTGTGAACCATGGCTTTACATATCATGTTATAGGATGATGACACCATAGATAATGCTTTTCATCTGTCAATCGCAAGTCACTTCACAGATTTGACAGCAGCCTTTAACTACCTGAAAGGGGGTTCCAGGGAGAATGGAGCTAGGCTGTTTTCAGTGGTGGCAAATGACAGAACAAGGAGCAATGGTCTCAAGTTGCAGTGGGGGAGGTCTAGGTTGGACATTAGAAAAAAGTTTTTCACTAGGAGGGTGGTGAAGCATTGGAATGGGTTACCTAGGGAGGTGGTGGCATCTCCATCTTTAGAGGTTTTTAAGCTGCGGCTTGACAAAACCCTCGCCAGGATGATTTAGCTGAGAATAGTCCTGCTTTGAGCAGCGGGTTGGACTAGACGACCTCCCGAGGTCCCTTCCAACTCTAATATTCTATGATTCTATACAGGACAGCAATTTGTTCTCCCTGTCATAGATAAAGAGATTGAGGTGCAGCGGCTTTCCAAAAACCACAGAGCAAATCAGTGACGGAACAACAGAATAAAACACAAATCTACTGATTCCCAGTCTCATGCACCTACTATCCACACAATGCAGGGAAGATTCAGTTTTTAAGGTTTTATATGAAAGACTCCTATACATTAAGATGCACAAAACTATTTATTTTCCTCAGAAGGATGAGGAAACTCCATTCTCTAACTACCCAGTAATTTGTGCTAGAGAAAGAAATTATGGGTTGCTTCTTCTTAGATTATCTTGCTATTTTTACTGAAAGTAAGTACAGTTACTAATAGTTTTCAAATATCCTGGGTCAAATATAATTTCACCTCAGGACAAGATCATCCTTGAAAGTACACTCTTTCTCTTTGGCTTTGAAAGTTTAGCCACTGATCAGCACCTGTGACAAGCAATTTAGCACTCAAACGGCAGCTCATTTAGTGTCCCTGAAACTAAAGCACACAAGTCTTGGTTGCTCTGTTAAATGCTCCATTAGGAGCAAGTACTGATATATAAAATCATAGTTCTCAACATCTGATACAATGAGCATTAAAAATGAGAGAGGTCCATAGAGATAAATTTGGGCCTTGAATAAGGAGAACGTTGTTCACTTTTACTGAGTGACGGTTGGATAGTGTGGCCATGTATGGCATTTGACATTAAAAAGGGTTTGAAAACTATTCAGCATTTCTGGGATTAGCTGCTCAAAAGTCTTGACATTTGCAACACCAGGAGCAGGCTGTCAGAGACTGGGAGCTCTGCCTAGACTGTCAGAAAGATATCTAGCCTTGTTTCCGACCCAGAAGATCTATCCTGTTGAAAGACAGCTTTTGTACGCAGGGACATTAATGGGAGCATACTCAGACTCCGTGGGTAAATATGCAATAGTATTTTCCCCTGGATGGTTAACAACCACCACCACAACAGAATGAAACCTGGCTGCAACCCTCAGACACTGGGATCTCTCTACCACAGGACTCTCCAGCAACGTCCACTTGAACACCATGAAGGCTTCCAGCGAAAGGCTCTAGATAATGCTGATTTTAATCCAAATCTTTCCTTTAAGTCTACCTTAGAGTTTACACGTAGCACAAAAGTGCTTCTCGGCACTGAAATTTTCCGGATGCTGTGCAGAGTCAAACCTGTAGGCACAGCTTGCTCATCAGACTGCAATCTGGTGGCACATCTCAGACTGTAATAAGGCTACTGCACTCTGCCTTCCACCCGCAGTGAAACCTACTAGCAACATTTGCTTTATAGCAGTTACTCCTGCAACCTGTTATGTCCTTGGCTCTGCTGCTGTCATAGAGAGGATGTGCTTTTCTATGCTGCGGGTCTGGTGGAAAGTTGTCAGACTTCAAGCCAAATGTGAAACCACCCAGTGCTGAATAAATGACTTGAAGTGCTTTCTCAAGGGACCCCTTTGAGGATCTAGAGTCCTTTATAGCCAGTTTGGCCAGTGTTTGTAGACAGAGCCTTCCTCAGAAGCAAATTAAAGATCAAAATAGACACCATATGAAAAACATAGCAAAGTAGATTCAAACATCCACCAAGTATTAAGACATTCTTATATAAAAATAACCACAAGGTTGCAAATTCATACTTTCCTACTTGGTGAGACCAACTGCAACCAGGAATAAACCAGGAAATGTGTGGCATGGATTGCAGTACTGCCTTAAGTGAAAGCATGAAACTGGAGGCAGAGAGAGAGAAAGCGAGAGAGAGAAAATATTTAGCTGGGCAACTTCGATACTTTAATTTAAAGTAAACCAAATGGTGGGTGGCACAGTTGGTTAGGCCTCTCACCTGCACCATTTCAATCAATGGGAGTTTTGCCACTGAAGTCAGCAGGAGCAAGAACAGAGACTTGTGAAATATCCCAGTTTTATCTATGGAGACCAAGGACCACTTCAGTTCCTGATTAAAAAATGAGGGTCTACTGAATGAAGCACACAGACCATCTCTCTATTCTGGTTCTGCATTGCAAGAATCCTAGCATGAGGGTCTCTGTGCTGAATGTTGGCCTACCCCACATGTATCTCAGACAGAAGCCGTAGAAGCAGACAAGTTTCTACAGAAGGAGAATTTTCTAGTTGACCCTGTCTTGCTTCCTTTAGGAATTGTTCCTTTACAGAAAGGTTCTATGCCCCCTGGCCCATCAGGGAATGAAAATTAGTCTGGTCCAACTTCTGGGATTTGCTTCAGTCCTGGAACAATGCCTAAAAAGCATGGATAGCCTGAAGGACCATGGACAGTATTAACTGCTCTACAGAATTTCACAAACCACCACTGCTAGAAACAAACGCTACATGCCACTAGAAAAACCGAGGATCACAAGTTCCCTGCAACAAGAGAACATAAGAATGGCCATACTAGGTCAGACCAATGGTCCATCTAGCCCATTATCCTGTCTTCTGACAGTGGCCAGTGCCAGATGCTTTAGAGGGAAAAGCATTTATGATTTACAGGTTAAGTGCTAGTTGACTTTTATGTCACCTCTCTTTGATTACTATCATTTATTCTCTCACTCCCATTTCACTTCCATACTTGAATTTTGTACCCATTTTCTTGACAATGGCAACAACTAGACAGTAGTGGTAGTAAAGCATACCTTGCAGCTTTCAAATATAATTATAACTTCTAACTCTGGAGATTGCAGCTTAAATGATATCAGAATTGAATGGATGGTGGGGAAAGGACAATTAGAATTTAGTTTTTTATCTAATCTCAACACACTGGTAAAACAGACAAGCTTATACTAGTGTTGCCCTACCCTCTATTACATTTTGTCTTAATCTACATTGTAAACTCTTTGCAGCAGACTGTCTAGGCTTGGTCTATACTGCCGGAGAAATTTGATGGCAGTCAACGCAAGCTATGCACAGTAGCATGAGTATCTTCTACCTACTGCAGCATCCCCGCTATGCTGCACCAACAGGAAATGCCCTCCCGTAGACACAGCATTACTATTTTTGTGAGGGTGGATTAATGGCACTGACTGCCGAATTCGATTGAGCAGGTCTCCACTGCCACTCAGTTGGCCTGCAGAATCAATCCAGCAGCTGCTCCATCAATAGACATTCCCTTACTAGCTGTATTGTACCTAGCTAAAGCCTGTATCAGGGATGGGGCCCTCTAGGCAGTATTGTGATACAATTAATAAATGATAAACTTTACTAAGCAGTGCTTCTTGACCAGTGATGTGAAATAGATCCTATCTTCTCCATCACTGTGCATCTTTAAGTAATTTCTGTAGGGGCCTGATGGTGCACTCATGTATACTTCTTGCCCATTCCTAGCTAACTTGACTTTGGTAGACTACCCACCTTTCTTCCTCCAGATTTAATCTTTGAGTTGATAATGTTTAGTGTACATTTGCTCTTAAATATTGGCACGAGGAATCTGGCCCAAAGTCACCCTGCTGGAAAGGATCTGCTTAAAAGCCCATTATGGCCTGTTGAGTTGATGGAAGCATTCATGCACAGAATGCATAACGATTGGATCAGTCACCAGAGAGAGGACTTTGGTCCATTTCTTTTCCTGTTTATTTGGGGAAGAATTTTCTGGTAGAAAGGAGGTTTCTTTTCTCCCATTATTAAACAGGACTGAATACTATATACAAATATTGAACAGAATGGGCAGAAGCAACTAGCAACATTGATACCTGGTTTCTGAAGAAGGGAAATTTCATTAAAAGAAATTTTAAAACATAACAGTGGCAACTTCTCTCTGATAAACAGCTGAAGTCGGTGTGACTGGAATTCTAAGAACAAACTGATTGCAGAGACTTACTGGGGACACAGAGAGAAGACTGCTGAGGTGATCAAGAACAAAGACGTTGGGAAGAAATATCAAGGAGCTTTCCCTTTTGATTGTGCAGGAAACATCCCAGACTTTGAGTCCTGCTTTCTGAAAGACAAAGAGCTAATTGCCATTATAAAATGTACATAGATTATGTTCTAATATTTTCCTGGGCATTAGGGCTGATCTTGGTCATTGGATTTTGCGCCAATGTTTTGGTTTTCACACTATTTGCTACATACAGTTCTGTACAGAAAAGCCAGCTAGACATTCTGCTCCTCAGCATGGCTGTAGCTGACCTAATTACTCTTATCTTGATGCCCTTTATTCTTGTTTCTGCTGTCCAGTACACATGGTTTTTGGGAGATATATTCTGCAAGGTTTTCCAGTTTGGTCTGGCTTTCTCCTGGGCTGGGAGCATCTATTCCTTGTGTGCTGTCTCCATCACTAGGGCTAGAATCATCTTGAGACCTTACAGAGCTCCAGAGAAGACTACTATGATCTTGATGCTGATTGTAGTTTGGGCACTGAGCTTTACCACCAGCATATCACTGCGTATCCATGCCACAATGGAAACAAGGCTTGCAACAAACATGATGTTTTGCCTGCCAGCTCTCTACCAGGAGCACTATAAGATTGTCCTTGCCCAGTTTATTCTATATTATTTGATCCCAGTCTTGGTGATTGCATTCAACTACATCCGGCTTGCTCTTTTCCTGCACAAGAGCCCCATGATGTCCTTGGTGAGTTCTAGGAACACCCGAAGAGCCTCAGTAATGATTTTTTGTACAACTGCTGCCTTCTCAGCATGCTGGCTTCCAGTGTATATCTTGGAGTTATGCATCTACTTGAAACTCTACCATCATGGCTATGCTTGGGACACTTTCTATTTCATCTGTAATATTCTTCAGTATCTTCATCCATGCATCAACCCTGTGCTATATGTGTTACTGTCCAAACGATATTGGAATAGCAGAATCAAAAGGATCCTGTGTTGCCAAAAAATTAAAGTGAAGCCTCAGGTCCATAGCTTAACAGAACCCTCCTAAAACTCTCGCATGCCTCAGGAATGGAATCCCAACCGTAACAATATGGTGTTTTAATGTTTGTACGTTTATCATTCATTCTCACACGTCTTGGACTTTGAGATAACTTCAAAGACATTAAAGACTTTAGTGAATAAAAATAAACCCCCTAATCTGCAATTCCTCCTTCCCCCAAGCAGTAAGAGAAAACATCAGGACTTTGGGTGAGTTGATGAACTAGTATTTAATCCAATCTTCAGAAAAACTAACAATCCCTCAGCAATGTATTCTCTCCCTTTTCCTAATTCTTATTTTGTTGAATGTGCTATTGGAGTTTTGCTTCCGGACTGAGAGCCAAATTCTGCCTAACATTCCTGAAACTTCACTGAGAAGGAGTGATGTCAATAAGGTTGGACACAGAACAGAACTGGCAGAGCATGATTAATTTTAGAGACTGTCTCCACTAGAAAATTGTATCTTGTCTGAACATGATTGTGAAGAATGGAGTCAGGTGACGTGAAGGCCACTTACCTTCACTAACCAACCAGTTATAATTACAGCAGATAACTCATAACTCCATTCACACTTGGTAGTTTTCTTGCAAGGACAAACCCTTAGAACTGTCTAAACTGTACAGCAGAAATCTAAGTAAGTATTTTTGCTTGACAGCTCTTCAGGATCTTATACAGTACCCCACACCGTGGGATCTCAACAGCTGCTAGGTCTGTTCATGTTACTGCAGGAGTACGGAGTCCATTAAACATTGTGTGTGGGGAGGGGGAACATTTTTTTCTTATAGCTTAAAGTCAACACAAATTCAGAACTCCACCACCTCTATTTTTATGGCACCAAATAATTTGATCCACACTGGTCTAAATTGTGGTATTTCCAGCTCACTCATCTACTAATAAAATGCTTGACAAAATCTGTGAGAAGCTTCTATTAGTCTGTGATATTTTAAACAAAATTAAAAGTCACAAACCCCCACAAAAACCAAAAGACTCAGACAGCACCTGAGGAGGAAGGGGGAGTTTCTGAATGTTTATGTACATAGGTAGGGAAAAGCTGCTTTAAAATTGTATACATTAAACTTTTCTTAAAGAGATTCTTGCAACAGAGTCGCAGTTCTGGGATAGCTTTCTTACTGAAAAGAACTGCTAATGTTTATTACTTCATGTTAACTTTTTGGCATAAACAGCTGTGTGAATTTGATTAACTTGACTTTAAGAGACTCCACCAACATGCAAGTAAATGAATGCGGGGAGCAAGCATTCCAGAGGCCCATGCTCTGCTCTTGATCTCCAAGGGTTGCTTTCAAATCATGTGCTAAGAGAGGGGAGAAGTGTGGAGGGCAAAGGTAGGAGTGGGAATAAATTTTGAAATTAAGGTATGTATAACAGTTGAGTGACTGTGTTGTTATTGTGTCTTACTAGATTCCTTTTAATCACAAGCAGATAATGGCTTCTTGATAAAGTCATGGTGAAACATAGCATATTCTTATCAGTGCTCTAGTCTCAGTGGGATATTTTGACTGGAGGAGAGTGCAGTGTTGATCAACGCTTGTTGATGAGGATGGACCTTCTTTGAGGTTGATACCCCCCCCCCCGATTGTATGATGAAGCAAGAGACATAAAAACTGTAAAGACAGAAGTGTTTACTTGCTTTATCAAGACAGGCAGCAGTATCAAATGAAACCTTACATAAAGCAAGTCAGAATTCACTTAAAAATAAAGTTCTCAGTTTATCCTGAATACAGCACAACCAGGGGAGTACAAGTAGATCTTCATAGACGCTGTGCTGGCAATGTATCAAGACCCTGAGACAAGAGTTTTAATTTTGCTCTAAGATCATGTGCAATTCTGCCTATGTACATGAAAAGGCACTGGTGCATGCCAATACAGACTTTGACCAGTGCTTTCTAGTTGGGAAAAGGATGGTTAGATTTTGTATTACAAAATACCTAGATGCCTCAGTAATGCTCAGGGGCTGCATGTGCACACAGAGTAAAGACAATCCTATTTCTGTCTCTGTTCATTCATGCCTTCTATTCTGTACAGATAACCTTTAAACAGAGGCACAAAAATATCTATATGCATTTATTATAGACAATAGGTTCTTTCTACTTTGAGCCCCATTATTGTGAAAGCAGGCTGGGCGGTCACGGTAGCAACATCCGGACTTTTAAGAGGAAGACAGCAGCTGTTAGATCACTGTTTCAAAAGCAGTATACTGAACCTATGGAATATTTGTATGAATTATGGTTGCTTTATTAGAATGTAATGTTACTATTGTATGAATAGAATCAGACTTATTGATGTTACTAGACAACATGAAATACAGTGTCTGGATGTATTCAACATGTATAAGATTGTGTCAAAAGTTTAAGTTTGGAATTGTAAATTTGGGAGGGGGGTTTGGGGGAGGGATATAAAGTGTATGTATTGCTGGGTAGCAGTTAATTCTGTCCACTGTAGTGTTTTATTCAGTTAGAAATTGGAGATTAGATGTCCTTCTATATTTGAACTGATGGCTTATTTTACAGATGTATATTTTTCTGTATTGGAGGGGGCAAAGGGTTGAATTAATTAGTGGGCACTCTGAGTCAGCTAGGGCAATAATCACTGTTTGTTCACTATGTGGCAGTGGGAATTAGCTATTAGTCTAAAAGTGACCTGATGAAGTATAACACTGAGGGCTCTTTAAAGGTGAAGATTTGCAAAAGGAGAGGGAGGGACATATCTGTGTAGAATCTCTCTTACACAAACAGGCACTGATAATTTCAGCCAACAATAGAACCAGTACTTCCCTGTTGTACTTCGCCATTAAGAGGTGACAAGAGTCTATCTTAGATTATGGCACAAAACACCCTTATCAGTCAAAGCTGACTGAGGGCTTCGAAGGGTACTACATTAGTTTGTCTTCAGGGGCTACAGCACAGCACTTTGGTCCACAATGTTAGTCAGACACCCCCAGTCCAAACTTCAAGGTAGTGAGGACACCCTGACATTCAAACTGAAAGGGAACTAGCATTCTTCATGCCATTGTTCTGCTTCCATTAAGGCAGACAGCTAAATCCTAATCTAAGCCTACAGAGCAACAGAAAAATTCTTCAAACAGAATCGCAACTTTATGTAATCCAGTGGAGACAGTAAGGCTTCATTAAGCTGTCAGCCACCTGGGATGTGTCTGTTGGGTAACACTCAAACAGGTTGGAAGAAAGGAAATGTTTCCTCACCTCACATACAGTCACATTTTACAACTTTAAAAATACAATATGTTGCAAAACAATCACATTCAGCCTGAGGTTTCTGCCAAGGGCACTTCCAGACACTTCATTTATTGCGATGAATCTTAAACCATGCTGACCAATGGAGAAGGTGTTTAGAAGTCTCTGTACTTACTGTGGTTGCTGGGAGCCAGTGGGCCTAAACCCACTCAAAGCTAAAGAGCTGGAAGTCTCTGTGGTGAGGGTGAAGGAAACAATTTTGCACAGTCCTTTCAGACTCCTGACAGAAATCTGTCAGCTGAATAATCTTCTGCAGAGCTTTCTGGAAACTCAGCCACCTCCAAGGAGGGAACATTGAAACTGGTACTTCATCCTGGAGAGAGAGGGGCAATCTGGCCTCAAGTCAGAGGTGGTGCTGATTGGTCTGTGACAAAGGACTAATTTGTAGTCACGTGTCCCATAGCCTACCCTGAATAGTACATCCAGAGTGTGGCTGTGCCAAAATCCACCTGGAACCGTCCCATTTATCCCAACAACTCTGAGCTGATCCAGAAGAACGACCCTTCATAGATTTCTAGGCCAGAATGGACCACTGTGATCAGTTGGTTTGACCTCCTATGTAACACAGACCATACAACTTCTAGAAAATTCCTGTTTGAACCAGGGTATATATTTTGGGGAAGAGAGGGGCAATCTAATCTTGATTTTAAAATTGCCAGTGATGGAGAATCCACCACAACCTTTGGTAAATTGGTCCAGTAGTTAATCACCCTTATTAACAATTTATGCCTTTTATTTCCAGCCTGAATTTGTCTAGCTTCAACTTCCAGCTACTGGATGCTGTTGTACTTTTCTCAGCTAGACTGAAGAGCCCATTAGCAAATATCTGTTCCCCATGTAGGTACTTAGAAACTGATCAAATTAACCACTAACCTTGTCTTGATTAAGCTAAAAAGTTTGAGCTCTTTGAGTCTATCATGGCAAGGCACATTTTCTGTGTCTACTGAAGTCACCAAGCAGGTGTTTGGAGTGCTAGACGCCACAGTCTTAATGCTAGTGTTTGCCTTCTGTAACCACCACCTTTAGTGTTTTTGCCCTTGAAGTCTCACTGGTTAAATACTGGGTCATGTAACCATTATTGGATTTTTCCCATTACCCTTCCAGATGTGGATACAGAGGGACAGTAGCATACTCCGGACACTATTACAAACATGCAAATCGTCAGTAAAGATTGCAAGCTCGAGTCCGACATGGCACAGTCACTCCCCTCCAGCTGGGGGGTAGGTTTCACCATTTCTGGCACTTCTAGGTGCTGGCGCCAGGAAGTGAGATAAAGAGCCCTGAATCCCATACACTGCTCCTGCTCGAGAAAGCAGGTGGGGAAGGGAAAGTACAAGGGACTCTAGCCTCTGAGTCTGCCCCACCCCCTCCCATTCCAGTCCAGTAACTGCCACTAACTGAAGAAAGGATGCTAGCGTCTTCCACGCCTCAGTCAGCTCACAGAGTTGGGGAGTGGCAGGGGAAAAACCCTCAACATTTAATGAAACAAAAACTGACTCTCAGGCTGTCACTGCCTCTTCAGAGGGGCTTTCAAGGAGCCTCAGCACCACCTGACTGACCCTCCTTAATTTGCTCTCAGAGAAGTCAGTGCTTCAACCATCACCTTAATTGAAACCTGTCAGCTCTTCACTTGCTGGACTTGTCATCTCTTCCAGTCTCCAGCTATTTTCCTGCAGGAAGCCTGACACAGGGCTGTCACCACCTCGCTATCTCAGGCCATTCTGCTTCCCTTTCCTTCTCTGCACTCTTCCACTAGCAGACCCTTATTCCTTTATTGGTTGCAGCTGTGGGTGTTTGCCTCCAGGACTGGCAGCTGTGAGAGGTTGTGGTAAAGCAGCTTGCTTGTAAATAGCAGGAACCCTCCTCCCCCTCTATCAATATTCAGGGGGAGAGAGGGCTGTACATTATAGAGGGCAATAACAGGATAGACACTTGAGTAAAAATAGCCAGTATCAGAAAACAAAAGATTTTTGCACAGGGAAGGTCTTTCCTTTTCCAGCTCTTTCTATTACTCTGTTCACCTCTCCCAGTTGCACATCCACTGTCCCTCATTATGGCTCTGCCTTATACTTATGCAAATTGATTTTGGGAGCTTTTCCAGTGTCAGGTTATGTATGTTTACTGTTCATTAGGTGCTATCGAATGGTTATATACACAAAGTATTTTTAAAACCCTAATCTAGAGTCTATAGTGTATAAATTGTGGATCCACAGATGGTGGCATTACATCTTCACAATCTAATAGTTTCTGCCTCAATGTTCTTTCAAATAAGTTGCTTTTGGGGTGGCCTACCTAACGTTCCCAAACTTCATATGCTCCATTGAACAAGAGGATGTCACTTTGTAATGAGCTTTTGACAGGACCAAGATAAAATTTTCAAACACACCTAAGTGACTTAAGGCTAGTTTTTCAAAGGTATTTAAGTACCTAAGAATGCAGATACTCCCCTAGTGGGATTTTCAGAAGCACCTAGCCCCACTCCCCTCCTTTTTAAAAAAAAAAAAAGTCCACTAGGCACCTATCTGCATCTCTAGGCACCTAAATACCTTTTGAACATTGCCCTATAGCTTCTCCTCACCACCCTTGGAAAATGTAAGTGCTTCCACTCACCCCCTGGCATCAGGTCATAGAGTTGTGTGTGTTGGGGGGGGGGTATCTTTGCTTCTAGCTCCCCCTGCTGATCACCTCTTTGGCCCTGTCATGGCCTGTTTCTGTCCCCAACTAAGCCCTTTAAGTCATGACTAGTCCAGCTCCCGTCAAAGGTAACAAAAATTCAAATGTCCCAAGAGGACATTCCTTACACCCCTCAGGCTAGGTCTCCACCTTTTTTCTGGTTTCAATGATCACAATGGATTCTGGGAGGAACTTGAAGGAAATAAGACACAGGAAACCTAAGCCAGAAGACCCTGATTCGCAGCTGTTAGGACACAAACAAAATTTAGGGCTTGATCTATGCTTAAAACACTCCAGGTGTGCTGCTGTAGCACTTCAGTGTAGAGACTATCTACACCGACGGGAGGGATTCTCCTGTCCAGGAAGCAAGGGGACACTAGCTACAGTGATGGGAGGGATTGGTGCTGGTAATCCACCTTCTCAAGAGGCACTAGCTACGTCAGTGGAAGAATTCTAATGCTGTTTAGATGGAAACCTAGGTTGTTTTAACCACACCACTCAGGGGGTTGGATTTTTCAGACCCCTGAGAAATGTAGTTATGCTGACTTCATTTTCTAGTGTAGACCAGGCCTATATCTATTGTTTAATCACTGTATCACCTTCCTGCTAATTTGTTTCTTGTCCATTTATCCAGTTCAACATGAATGCTCTTTCTTGTGAGAGCACTTACGGGTCTGATCCCAAGAGGTGCTACACACCTGCAACTCTCATTAGGTTCACTGGAGCTGGAATGAGATGCTACAGCACAGCACACAGATCAGTGCTTTGCTTTTCAGACTCATGGATCAGCAGCACTCTCTCAGAAGTTGTTCCAGTAAAATGTGTGAGCAGTTTTCACCTTTTCACGGGATACTCTTATGAAAACACCATCCTCTTGATCCTTTTAGAGCCATTGTTCATTTACATTCAAGCTATCAGCTTTGTTTCAAGTATCAACACACACAGGAAAACAATAAGTGTCATGTGGCAACAAAGTAAAGCCTTTCGGATGTGTACTTCCCATCCCAGCATAATCAATGTAAGGTTAGAGTGCCAACATAAGCATCTCTTTTTAGATTCAGTGGAAGTTTACCTGGGTAAATTCATTGCACCGTGGGCCTAATCCAAAGCTCCCTGAAGACAACAGGTTTTCCATTAACTTTAAATGACATTGGATCAGGCCCTATAAATACCAGAACCCTTGGCTTATGAATCTGCTCCAGAAACACTCTGCACCTGCCTTACTGTACATTTGCCATGTCTTTCCTGTTATTTATACAAGTGGGAATTTGCGACTCTTCACTTCACCAGTATGCGCACCAGTAGAAACCAACACAGATATCATTAAAGCGAGAGTCATCGAACTGCTGGGAAAAATTGAAGACGGGCTCCTTAGGTTGCCAGATATTAGCTCTGATTGGGAGCCATCTGCTTGAGAACGACATGGTCCTGTCACACCTCTGACATTTTCTTCCAAATGTACAGATTCCTTACCTCAAAAATGTTTTGTCTCGTTGTTTGTTTTGAACTGACTGAGACTTGTATGGCAAGCTTGGTTGCTATATTTGAAAACAGTTTATGCCTGGAGGGAGGATGGACAGCTGCTGTTGCTGAATATCTTTGCCCCACCCCCTAAAACTTAGTTTGCATGGACGCTGCTGTGGAAAATATCATCAGCTAACATTTATAAACCACAAACTACGCGTTCCCATCCATGACGTGTCGCTCTGGTCTCCACGTGAATGCAGTAGCTCAAAGCCATGCCTGCAGATGGCAGCACGTCCCTCGCTTATGAGGCTCCACAGGACCTGCAGCTCAATATCACGTTGTATAACACGTATCTAAGATTCCTGAACTGGAGACGTCTTTAAAGAAAAGCAAACATTGAGAGCAAAAAATTACAGTTAAATTATAAAAATGCAACAACTTAAAATGTGAAGATTTTGAAATGATGATAGTCCCCAGGCATATTTAGTAATGTCACCCTTTATATCTCACTAGTCCCCCCTTCAAACACTAAATGTCAGATTCTATTACCTTTCCATTGAGTCAGACCACAATCTGTAAATACTACTTGTGGACTGAGGTCCTACTGAACATGGATCAAGGTAGCAGAATCTGGCTCTAAAAGACATTCTCCATGACAAGGCCAACAAAACCAAGGTGGAATTTGTAGGCTAGGTCATTTTAAAGATATGACGAGTCAAAAAAGTTAGGAAAGTTTATATAAAGCGCACAACAGGAAAAAAGTTAAATCCGTTTTCTCTGAACTTTACCTAATTCTCCAAATCTCTCAATTACTACCTGGAGATCAGACATGACATGCAGAATTACGGGGATCATTTACTTTTTGGAGAAGTTATGAGGGGTAGCAGAAGGGAAAAGGGAAAGGAAGAGGAAATATAAAGATCGGTTTGGTACTAGGAAGCTGATTTCAACATTAGCTATGGAGCTATCAACACTCCCTAAGATGTCTAGCTCTTATTTACAAAGAGCTTGAACAAGAGGGAGTAAACAAATCAGCTTCAGGAGGAACTGCTGATAAGCATCAGTTACATACAGCACAAAAGGGGGCAGGCAGTTGTGGGTCCATAGAAGCACAAGTCCTGGCTCACGAATCTGACCTTAGCAATGATTTGGAAACTGCGGGCAGGAGGAAAGATCCCAGCTCAGAGCACTGGCATACAGTAGAAGCGAGGGATTTTGGTCTCAGAGAGGGAAAGGAAGGTGGCAACTGCAGATACGAGCACCTCCTCTGCCAGCTTTGGGTCAGCTAAGGTGTTACATGGTCTATTGTTCTAAATGAGAATACCAGAATAGTCAACGTTAAGTGAGATGGGTGGGAGATCCATGAGAGGAGGAGACAGGTGTAGGTGTGTGTCGGTGTGTATGTAGAGTATAGGATCACTGGACCTAGAATGACTGGCAGGGCTCTATTCACATTCTGGCACTGGTGGAAGGGAAAAGTCCATTTCGGTAATTGAAAAATATTACTTTATTACAGGGTATCTGTCATCTCTAGGCATAGTGACACATTTTTAACACACATCATGAAACCTCAGCAGAAAGGTCACAAGAGATGAAACAGTCACAAGTCAAAGCTAAAAAAGGAGTGTGGGGTTAGAAGGGCTCACATGTCCTTACACTACTGAACCTTGGAGAAGTCTGTGAGCTCTGACAAACAGGAAACATTTTGTGTCCTGATGCGACAAGGAGCTAAGTGCCTTTATCCCCCACCGGAGAGAATGGGACTGGAGGGCACTCACCATCTACAGAACTGGTCCCTCCCAGAGGCCATAGTTCCTAGTGTGCAAGTAGAAAAAGGAATAGAGTTGTTGCAGCGAGTTGTGCCGTTTTTGACAGGCAGAGATTTCACGTTTAAGACACTGTGCATGTCACAGTCCTAACTACTGTAAAAAAATTTAAGCATATTAGAAATGTTACAATTCTTATGGCATGTTTAATACTTGTTTATTGGTAACATCAACACCCTCAGAAAAACAAAACGCGTACACCATATGCATGAAGGTATCAATTTTCAAGGTGATGGAAGAACAATCTCACAAACGTCTCACAAAGGCTCACAAAATCTCACAAAGTCTCCTTTTCCAGCATCTTTTCTCCCTTTTGGATAAGAAACATAAGTTGCACTAAAACAGGCATCGAGCATATCAAATAGAAAACATACAGTATGTACAGAATGTCAACACTAATTAGAATATCAGGGGGAAAAGTTTAAACTCTCCCTACCTTAAGGCTTTTGTTTTGTTTCTAAAATATACTGTGTGTGTTGGGAGCCACCCTTTGGTCATCCTTATAAGTGCAAAATCAATAAAACCTACTACAGACACTCAAGGTTACTGCTTTCAGAAAGGAATTCTTGATAGCTGCTTATGAATTCAGCACCATACCAATCTTACCCTTAAAGCACTGCCTCTGATCATAATGCTATCTACTGTGTGTATTTACCTTACAGGGAGGTAGTGATGATTCATCACTGTTTGTGAAGCATCTGAACTTGAAAAGTCCTGAGTGTTGTTATTACATGCTATGCCTTCCTGTCTCTTCTGTGGGCCTGACATGGACCAATTTTCTCACAGCATTTGAATAACTGCAGTGTCATTTCTCACGAAAATGAGGATTCGATAAAAGCAACAGTTGCTGCTGTGCAGCCCTCTTCTCTGCCGGGAGCCCGAAATTGGAGAAATAAAAATGCTCTACTCATTGCTCCTTGGTTTCATCCTGATTATTAGTAAGAACAGAACAGTGTGAAAGGCAGATGGTCAAGTTGTAAAGGCTGACAAACTGGTATCACGTAATTTTAGCAAAACAGGCTGGACAATGGATGTAGCAAGACAAATATTTCAAAGAAGGGAAAATACAGACATGCATCTCAAGAAAAGCCAGCTGGCAGGGCAAGAAGGGAAAGCTATGGAAATTGGCCAGGGAGATTATGTAGAAAACAATAAGTTTAAATATCATCCAAATCTTATTTCACATTGAAACCACAGATCTTGCAAGTGGTCAGTTTTTACTCATTGCAGTTTTTACTATCTAGTAGGACTGGTCCATGAGGCAAGGACAATTCCCACAAGGGAATATGAAAGATTGATGCCTGGGTACACAACACTGGATAACCTGGGCATGAAAGGAAGGAAGGAATTCTGAGAACGTATGGCTAGCACATCAAGGGGAGTTGGGCTGAGGGAACTGAGGTAAGCAATAGATGACTATATGAAGAAAAGAAAAAGAACCAATATGTAAACAAAAGAAAAGCTGACAAAAGGAAAGACAGATCTGTTGAGACATAGAGAAGATTGTAAATACTTATTAAAGATAACTAATATAGATTCCTAGCTGACTTCTGTCCTAACATCTCCCACAAGACAGTTTCAAGAATGAAATATATAATAAGAACCCTAAACATTTATGTAGTTCTTTACATGTTCAAAGTGTTTGACAAACATTAATCAATTAAACTGCAGCACCTCTGTGGGGTAAATATTACTACTCAGTCTGCAGCTGGAGAAAACAGACACAAAGAAGCTAAGTGACCTGTCCAAGGCCACACAGTAAGTGAGGAGCTGAGCTGGGATTAAGATTCGGGAATTCCCAGTCCAGTACTCAATTAAGTAGACCACATGGCCTCTCATTTTAGTATATTTATATTGCTGCCATTCAATTGAAGTTTAATCATCCCTTAAATTAAAACTGGTTTACCCTCCAAGGGAGGTAACAGAATGTCTTGCATCACTCAACAACATTTCCATTGGCTAAGAAGCAGTTTGTTGATTAGCTACAAAAAGAGCCCCTTGCTAGTCTGCCTTGCCTAGAAGGGCAGTAGCTGCTAAATGATGCCGTGTGTGGAATATTAAAGCAATGGAAGGAAAATAAGACAGGAACGAGACAGTCATTAGAATTTCTTTTCTGAGGTGTGGAGGGCCACGCACCACAAGTACCTCCCTGGAAAAAGAAAATGGTTTGTTCAGTATGGTCCCACGTAGCATTATCACAGCACTGCACAGCCTTTTGATTTGACATGAGCTATTTACACATTACAGCCTGTGTCAGTTCAGATGTATTCAAAGTAGAGACGCCAGTGTCCAAATAGTCCCCAAAATACATCAATCATCAACAGTCTCAGCTACCATTCCCCTTCAACTCACTGCTGCTGGCTCACCAGACCTTGAAAATAGTCATCTGATCACAGAGCGCTGAAAGTAGGCCCTGCATTGACAGAGATTCTTCATTTCGTGTAAAAGAACGATAAACTTGACTATGTACATTAACCCAATATAATAGGCCACTGGGAAAGGAACAATCACTCCCAAGAAACAAAGCAAAGCTCTCAAAACCCCAGCTTGGGTTGGAAGGCATTGGATTAATGGACACCAGATTTGAAAGCTGTCATTCAGAGATATTACTCTGGGCAGGGGATGAATCTGGAAGTGATAACTCTTCACAAATAATTCAGCACATAAGTCACGGGGCAACAGAATGCAGACTGACTGATTCCACTGTGAAGAGACTGCCATATATTTTGTTCTGATTGTGATCTGGAATGTCTTTGGGAGATGCTTGGGAGGGGGGGAGAAGAAATCTAGTAGTGCAGAAAAGTGAAGGAAAACAAATCATCAGATAATGTGTCTAAGGGAAAGCTGTCATGGGATAATGGCCTCCTGTTCATATCTACCCTAATACACTGAAACTACATGTTTTGAAAATATAAAACAGAGACTTTATAAAAGTATTCCATTCCAGTCAATTTATTTCTACCCTGGAGTAGATGTGATTGCTTAGTCTGCTTGGGCTGATGTAACAGAGGCAGCTGCTCCTTGCGTGTCACATTTTCAAAACCATGACCACGCCCGTGGGCACAAATTGCATACACATAGTTTGTGCGTCCAGTTGGAGTGCAGGACTACTTTGAGAGCTTATGCCTTCAGCTGCCTGATTGCTGTAGTCAAACTAGCAGTGGCAGTTCATTTTGTGGGCACCAAACCTGCAGGCACACATTCCCCCTCTCCTTTTCCCCCCCCAAAAAAGAGGCTTATATGCTGATTGAACCACTGCAAGGGATCAGCTCAAATTCTCCATCTACCCAAATTATTGTACAAATGAGGATATGGGGCCTGCTCCTGGACCCAGTAACATCTGTGCTACGGCCTGTGAGAAAGCTGTGGCAGGGCTCTGCAGATACCTAAGGGGATCCTAAAAGAGGCTTGGTCTCCCCTAAGGCAGGAGATTTTCAAGTGTAAGGCTTTGAGTGTCTGCTCTTTCTTCTGGGGCTGGAGAGGAGTTGTGGACTCCACCTAGGCAGATAGAGTGAAAAGTCCTTTCAAAACTTGTCAACCAGTGAAAGAAGAGGGTCCTGTTAAAATAAAGATCTCCCCAGGCAATTTGGAAGGAGCTGTGAGGAGAGGAAGGGAACCCTTTCCCCAAAAAGTGACTCTTCCCACATGTCCCAAATTAGCACATATGAAAAGTCAGGGGTCCAGGTCTCATCTCTCCCTGCCCCTTCCCCCTGAGGCAGCAAAGGGATTACCATAGGCCACAGGGTGAGTAACCCATGTATCACCACCTGGTAGGAAGGGAAAATGACTGGGATTCATGCAGAGTTGCTCAGGTGATTGTCGTGTTGGTGGCAGCTCATTTACATGAGTTCACCTCTCCCTACCACACCTCTGAGCTGCCCCGCCCAGCTTTATGCACTGGGCTAACCAAACCTACAATGGAGCCAGCCTGCTTAGTCAGCTGGGGCTCAGATGCATTCTACGGTCATGTAGCCTAGCTCCAAGATGTCTTGTTTCTACCATTTGGTCTTAAATGCAGAGTATTTGGAGAAGCTAGCTGAACAAATCAAAAATAAATTTAAAAATCACTTCTCCCAATGAGCCTTTCCCCCAAGGGAGTTTAGCGCCCTCTTACCTGTGCTGCTTTTTTTTTTCCTTTTTAAATGTAGCGAGTAGTTCAATGCCTGTCACCAACTTCCATTAAAAATATCCAGTACCCTGGGCAGCACTTTTAAATCTTTGTGCAAATCTCCCCCCTGCCTATAAGGCTGTTTCATAAGAAACTATAGGAGAGATTTTGAATCCCCAGTGGACACCTAACTGCCATTTATGCCTCTGAAAATCTCCCTCACTCCATTACTGTAGAAAAGATAAAAATATTAAAGGACAAATAATCTCATACGTTGTGCATCTTACAGGGCATTGCCAGACGACAAACTCTATTTAAAAATAATTCCTTATCTTTCATTCTTCTCTTAGTTTATTAAAACAGAAATCCTGCTTGTTTTCCTTTTGAATTTTATTAAAATGGGGCTGTAAAACTAGACCAATCAGTTTCACTTTCCGCTTCCTATAGCAGGTACCAATATAGTGCTGTTATCTCTGAATTGCACACAGTGCTTGGCATTGTTTAAATAAAAAAAAAAGACCAACAAAAAGTAGGTTTAATTGATATTTTCAGAAATCTTGGAAGCATTTCTATTAATATTGAGTTTTGCAACTTATTTTTTTTCCCATGCATAGGCTGTGTGACCATGTCCCATTGAGAAATGAAAATAATTTATTTCTTCCAAAAATGACTGATGAGGTGAAAGGAAAAAATGGTGTAATTACACTTTTGTCGTATTGGGCAAATACATAGAACAGACCAACATATTTTGTCCAAAGGCCGGAAAGCGTCTAAGTGATTCCCAACTGTCTGAAAATATATTGTACTTAAGAAAAATACGGTGTTCCAAGCTTGTAGATGGCGTAATATCTCTACTCATTATATAGATCCCATCATTATGGAGAGTACAAGTCAAGTTGAGACCTGATTTGGACGTGTTCTCCTTGAGGTAGAGCCATTCTCTAGTAGCAATGTTGTAAGACTTCACTGTTAACATGTCCTCGCTTTGGCTGGATTTTTGGTTACGTCCCAGTTCATGAATACAACCCCCTACTAGGTAGATAGTTTCCTCGACGGAGAGCATCTGCTGTTTGCGAATGTGAACATCACACAGCTCAAAGTTGGTCCAGCAGTCAGAGATGGGACAGTACTGCAAAATGTTCATATTCCTGTCTGAAACAAAGGAGAGGTGTTTATGCAAAAACTCAATGCACATCAGTGGAGGACTCTTCCTTCTTACATGGCAGGAGTGCCCAAACTTACTGACCACCCAATACTCCCCTCTCACTGCAGAGCCATCACCCCGCCACAAGGCAGAAACTCCAAGTTCCCCACCCCAGTCTGGTAGGCAGAGACTAGGGGGAACGTAGAGGACCCTGCGAGCCGCACTTTATCTGTAAAAGAGCCACATTCGGCTCACAAGCCACAGTTTGGTCACTCCTGTTATATGGTACGTCAATCAGTATTACAGATTGTTGATTCAACTTTTCCTTGTAAATAAATTAACACACGACGAGCAGAGTTGGAAGACACATTATTTATTTAGAACCAGTGTGAACAACAGATGGAAAATCTTTTCCTTTTTGAGAGTGGAGTCTCTCTGATCACTCTTTTCTTTTGTGGAGGGAAGATTAAACCGCTTTTGGCACTCTGATTACATGATCCAAGTGGTCTGGGTATGAAAGGAGTGAAGGGGTTAGCTGAATAATTCCTTCTTGGTAGCTTGTGTTCTTTTTAATCTTTGGTCACTGACCAATATTTGACAATTGCTCCACTCCCCCCTTCAGAAGATATTCTCTGATCTCAGCCAGTGATCACAGATGAATCAGATTTGCATGAAAAGACTAAGTTTCATTAACAGTTGTCAGGCGACGATCTATCACCCGAACTTATTCTAGTGCATTGCATTTCACTGCACAAATCAAATTTTTATGTAATAAAATTAATAAATCCAGCTATATTTCAGCAAGTGACACGAATGACCTAATGGCAAATTTTCAAAACCTCATAAAGACAGAAAAACAGATCTTGTCAAAACAATTCAAGAACCAGGAGCTCAGAGTTGCAGTGAGGGATGGAAGGGACAAGAAAAAGTTGAGGCCCTAGCTACACTTCCGTTACACTACATCAAGGCATCTGATTATAATAGTTATACTCAGAACTGGTTACAACATGGTTCTGTTTTATGGTATAGGGGGACCACAGCCATGTTCTGTAACTAAGCTTGGTTAAGTTAATGTAGAATAGACAAGAGCCTCAATTGATTAATAAATTAGCTTTCAATCTCTGGGTTCAAATCCTAGTTCAGTTCACAAGTGAAAAAGTGCATGGATACCTCATCACAAGTCTATCACATTTGACAATCTCTGCTTAAGACAGCTCCACAACTGGAATAGCAGATGGTGTCACAGATCAAGATTGACATATATTGGTAAAGCTTCATGGGGGCATAAATACAGAGCAGCAATGGATATTATATGTTGGTCAGGACTGACATACATTAGCAGTGCTGTATAGGGAGAAGTTGCCATATTATTTGCTTGCCCTGTGACTGGTTCTAGACGTTGCTTATAATTCTATGCTTTCATGAACGCTAAATTCTCATAAAGTTTGCTGTTCCATTTACTAAATTTAGTTAAAAGTATGTATAAAAATGATCATCAAATGCTGCATCTGCATGATGCAGTCGATATATAACCTAACATTCTTTGACTCTTCTGTCAGAATTCCTAGCAATCTAGCTGCCATAAGAATTCATAGTAATCTGTTTCCCAGAAAAAAGAAAAAGACTTGCTGCGATTGGAGAGAGAGCTTTATGAGTGCAGGTCTACTGTGATTTGGAAGCACTTTTTCAAATAACTAACTCCAACTCTTCTCATTTCCAGAGAAAATGTAAAGACAAAATCAGACATTTCCCTTCCTGAAGTAGGACTTTGGAATATATCATACTCGCAAGGTGTTTCACAAGTGAGAGATTACAATTTGGAGGAAGGTGTTCACATAACCACATGGGTCATTACAATTGCAGGTGGAAGTTGAGATCCTTCTACCTGTTCTTGTCAAAAGAGCCACTTGAGAAGACAGTAAAAGACTTCTAAAATATTGGAAGGATAATAATTTTATATTTTCCTCCAAAAATGATATCTTCCCCAGTACACAGGTCTGAAAATCAAACATTTCAAGCCATCACAATATCTCAGATTTATGGAGGAGAACCCCTATATAAACATTAAATATTAATATTATCCTAGCATCTGTTTTCTAGAGCAAAACACATGCCCCATTCTGTTGCCTTTCACAAGATCAGATATGCATAAACACTCTCTTTCCCCCCCCAGTATTAGCTTTAACTGGAATGACCTGCCAATGTTGTTTGTTGTTGTCATGTAATTTAGACACTAGAAACAACTGTCCTAATCCCCACAGCAGTCAAACAAACAAACAAATTTAAGTGTAACTTATGCATCATTATTCAGGACAGTATTTACACACAGGCTTAACTTTTAAATCCATGGGACTTGAGCATGTTCTCACAGATAACCACGTGCTCACGTGGTGTCCTGAACAGGGATGGGGTTAAGCACATGCTTAAATGACTTCTTGAATCCGGACCTTAATAACAGAGAAACTCTTCTGTGGAAGGCAAATTGGAGGGAAGGGGTGACGTGAGATACATTACCAACTTGTTTCTCTGCCTCCAGCTGGAATCACTCAGGTTGTACAGCAGAGTTAAACTGACAAGGGGGTCGATCCTACTCCGTTTAAGTCAATGGAAGTTTTGCCATTGAATTGGATGGGAAAAAAGTCAGACTCTAGACATGTATTTCAGCAACACTCTGCTGGTCTTCTTGCCTGTGCTGTTGGAAAAGTGCTACATGAAGGAGCAACAGCATCAACTCAGTTCCCCAGAAGAGGAACTTGGGACGGGGACACCAGAGAAAAGCATGGGATTCCTGCGATCTACTGACATACTTAAACCCAGAGGCGGAACCTTTTCTTTTTGCCCCCCGTCTCTCTCTAAATATAGGTAACTGACTTGCACCAACAGCCAGACACAGCTGAGTGTCCAATTTCCACCTTTTCTCCTGATTCTTTGCTCTCTTGCCACTGCCTAAAGGATGTTTCCCATTTTGTCCTACACCTTTTGTTGCTTACATTACAACTACCATGTTTTGTGCCCAAGAGAAATGGATGGGCAACACAATCGCCCCACCACTAAAGGGGTGTGAAGCTCTGTCTCACCCACTCCATTATGGCTTGCCAGTAAATTCTGCTCATAATAAAATGTCTCTTTTCTAGTTCAGTCCTCCACTTGAGTAACAAAGATTCTTTCAGAAAAATCACTGTGATCTAGCAAATCAAGCTTGGGGCTAGGACACAGGAGTATCTGGCTCCCAATTCTCCTGTCCTGGTGAATAGCAACCATTTAACATAGAAGGGTTGACATCCAATCCTCTCAAACACAGGACATTTCACCAAAAAGAGGCTACCTTATGATTCAGGGGTGAACAAGGGGCGCACTATGTAGCTCGCCTTTTCGGCTTGCTGTAGAAAAAAATGGGAATGTCCTTCCAAAGAGGAGGCCAGGTTGAAGCCAAATCCCTCTCTGCTGTTTGGTTCCCTCGGAAAACGGTACAAAGAGGCAGCAAATTAAAGCTGCCCAGTGAAATATCAACTTAGACCTTTATCACGTCACCAAGCCAGATATGCATAGTCACTGCCTATTCCACTATGTTGCTAACATTTTTTTTTGGACCGAATGTGATCCTATGCAGCACTCATAAGTTACAATACGTACATTCGAGTATTTTAACGTAAATGTAACTCTTTTTTGTTTAAGAATTGGGTGGAATGCCAGGGCTATGTTCTCCTATGCCCTGTTCTTTTAAGGACTGGAGCTCTGCTGAAGACAGTCACAGCTTTGGTGAGCAGGGTGGGCTCAGAAGGGTTTGGTACTCCTCCAGAAAGGATCCAGCAGTGGGTCTTGTGTAAGCTGCGTGTGTTTGGATATGCACAAGTTTTAACAAAATGCTCCAGTTTTAAACAGTGCCATGGTCTGGGAGTGCAACACATGCACTACAGTTTCTACAAGGTGTGCATCAAGGAGTTACACCTGTCCATTCCTGACAGTTCTGGAATGGCGAACACTCTATGGGTGAAGTTCACCCACATGCAGAAGGCCAGCATATGACTTATTTGGATGAGTGTCACATGGATCCTGTGCAAATAGGGTGAAAGGCTTTCCTGTGCAGAGGCCAGCACAGATGATGCACTATGGATGAGTGTTGCACGGATCTTGTGCTGGCCTCTGCACAGGGAAGCCTTTCACCCTATGTGCAGCACAATCTGACATGGTACAAAGCAGCAATGCTGACATGCATCCACTTCCAAACCAGCTGAATGTTCTTTCTCCCACATCTCTGATTTATTTCACCCATTATGGATTCTCTCTCCTTGGAATTTAAACTGCATTCTTATTTTCCATATTCTTACTGTCTACCATCACCTGCCCTACCACCTGTGTACTATGCACAAGAGTTATTCCACATGTGGGTGGATTGGTATTGTTATAGCCAATCTGTTGGATCTCCAGGAGCCATATGTGAAGATGATTTTATAGCACTTAGATAAACCCTGCTTCTTGCTTATATGGAAGATCCATTATCACTGAAAATTGCAACCACCGGATACTACTCTTAGTGTATATTTATGTGGATTCGATAGAAGAGGGTGAAATTTACATTTTCCTGATCTGGAGTAATTTTGGCAATATATTTTTTTCCTTTCTGAGAGGACAATCAGGCCTCTGAATTACAATCCCAGCTCTATCATTGATTTGATATGACCAAGTCACTTAATCTCTCTGGGTCCCAATTTCCCCACCAGTAAAGTGAAGATTATAATACTTGATAGGAGGATTAAATAGCTAATGTTTGCAAAGTGCTTTGAATATTTGAAGTGCTAGTAAATAGCTTGAATTAGCTTGCTAGGCAGTTTTGGTGATCTTCTGGCAACAGTGGCTCACATACCTGTCACCTCTAGATTAGATCATTAAGTAAGTGATCTGCTGGGATTGGCCATTGTCCAGCATGTCATCCCTGTACTCCAGTCCCTCCCAATCTCCTTCTAGCTCAAGGCCTCAGCCCTCATTTTCACAGCCATCAACAGGTCAACGCAAGCAGGGGGCTTGGAGTGTGGAATGAATTTGCAGATGACATGAAGCTGATCTAGAATCTGGTCACCTTCAGGTCATGCAACAAGACCCTTTTCTTAGATAAAGTTGTCTCACGTGACAATTGAAGATACACACACACCTTCCCCTGAGATGAGCATCCTTTGACTGCGGGGTTAGGAGGAAGAACAGAAAACTCCATGACGTCCCCTATAAGTTACCATGCAGATTTAATTTACTTGCGAAGTAAGTGAATGATACTGTGGAAAACTCTAGTATGGACAAATAAAGAAGAGCTATTATATTTGTTTTCCTCCACAATTCTAACAGAGTAGAAACTAACAGTGTTTCCTTTTTATTTCTTTCCCCAGCCGTGCACCACAATCACTTAGGATGTCAGCAGGAATGCACACATCTTTGCTTTTGCCATTACAAGGTAAAGGAAAGCTGCACAGCAATGAGAGGCTGGAGGAGTGATGGAAGGAACCAGGTTTCTATTTATCTATATCACACAAAAACAATGGCTATTTTTGTTTATTCCTTGGCAGAGCAATGGAAACACCAGCTTGTAACAATTAAAAGGTGATCTGAGGTGTTTATTTTTTAAACAAATTAGCTATTTTGCTATCTTAAACGACTAAGAGAATACATTACAATAACACAACTATTTTCAAAGGAAACAAAAAGATTTTACCTGTTCAGACGTTTGTTTCATCCACAATCACCACCACCTAAAAAGGAGAATACTGATCTGCATGCCTTGAAGTGTTTTAGGATTTGTGATGGCATCAGTTATTATAGAAATATTAAACCCTGAATTCAGGTACTGGTAGGTGAGATGAGAAATAGCTATCAAATATGTCATTTTTAAAATGTAGGTATTTGTCTGCCAAACCCAGCGTGCTCCGAAATCCATAATTAGAAAGTAAGTAAAAATGGCTAATTTGTAAAGATGCCAAGCATAAGCAGTTCCTTTAGAAGTTAGGTCACTTTAATTACAGGCACCCTGGTTTGTAATTTTGGCTGTCAAAACCCAAATGTTTTATCTTAGATTATGTTTAGTATTTATGTTTAGAGCCTTCCACTTCACCTTTAAAAGCAAATTAAATTTCTTGAACAAATTGGTTGTGGATTTTAAAAGCAATAGGATTTTAAAAAAACAACAAAAAACGTGTCTTACCTCTTGTAGTATATCCCCCGACAACATAAATTTTGCCCTTGCATTCGCAAGCTGAGAATTCTGCAAGAGGGTTTGGCATAGATGCCACAAAATTCCACCAGTCGTGCTCTGGGCTGTAACATTCCACATTGGAAAGGGATTGACCACCAATGGCATACAGCTTTCCGTTTACAGCCAAAAGTTTAAAATTGGACCTAGAAGACACAGATTGGAGCAATGAAATAGACAACACGTGAAAGAAAAACAAACAAAGGAAAGGACTTTATTTTTATTATGGTTCCAAGATACCATCATCACTTCAAATTTCTACCATCAGCCAGTTTATTATATTGTCTGAACTGTTCAGTCTGTGTCCAAAAGAGATTGTAAGGCTCGTGGGGCAGGAACCGTATCCTTTTATGTTTACAGAGGGCTGAGCACAGTGGTGGCACTCAGGAAATAAATAATAATGTTGAGCCTTTTAAACATTTTATACTTATATTTCAATTCAATGCAATTTAAATTTAGCTATTCAGCATAGTAATCTGTTCTAGCAGGCTCACGTTTTATGTTTGTGTATTCTTTTGTGAAGCGCCTCAGTGCGCATGCACTCTCTCTCTCCCCCTCCCTCGCCCTCCCCCATTCTCCCCAAGCTGGAGTTCCCAAAGTTTCATGCAAAAGCAGATTAGTGTCTAAAATTGAGCACTGTCCCTGGTCTCTGGTAGTGTCCCAATAACCCATAACAAATAAATATTTACAGGGTGAATCACTCCCTGCAGGAAATGGAGGGGAATATCTCCTCTCTATTTCTCTCTTTACTTTCACCACCACAATCACCCTGAAAGGACCACATTTTGGTTGTTCTTCCCTCCAGCCAAGGGCTAGACATACTCACACCTTCTGAAAAATCCAGCCACACAATAACACAGCATGCTGAGCTCAAAGACCAGCGATCTGATTTTGGTGTAACAATATCAAAATTCCATATTTTCCCCTCCCACTTTACTCCACCGTGTCCAGTGTATTTCACAGGCTGCAAAGGGAAAAGTTGCCAATGGTTGCAGTATCGCTCTGCCGCTTATGTCTCAAAAGAGAACGCATGGAAAACCATTCCAGAGAGCACAAGAAAAGGGGAAAACAAAGACACAGGAAAACTGAGGCAAAGGAGTGAGATGGGAAAGAAATCCAGAACTGGATAAATGGATAATAAAATTGTTCCTTCAGCACTATTTGTTCTGAGCCAGATCCAGCAGATTTTACTCAGGCAATACTCCTATTAAATTCAATGGGTGAAATTTACTGCTGTGCACCGGACCAGTGCCAGGCCAATGGAATGCCCCACACCGAAGCCCACGAAGGCATTAGTGGTGCACTACGAGTTATGTTCTGCCCTTTACACCGAAAGGTGAATTTCACTCCATGTGAGCATGAGGTGCCAAGTCTATAGGAATGCTAAGCAGGTTTGCATGGTTATGTCTGAACAAAATGAACCCTGTCTAGCAGCAGACCGCCCTGCAATTTTTTGTATTAAATATATTTGCAGAAGTGTGGGTGGGGGAAGAGTCTCTTTCCAGGTGGATTCATTTTGTGCTTGTAACCCTGAAACAACTCGAGAAACTAAAATGCTTCCTTGAAAGAATGCTTTAATTTTGATTCTGTTTTTGCTATTGTTTGCTAGTCAGTCACTCTGCACATCTTCAGTCTACAGTCATTATTTTTCCCAGCTTAAAGAATCTGGACTAAAGTGGCAATAGTCAGTATGAAATGAAAGCAATTACTTGCAAAAAAACACTCTCTTTCAAAGAGGCGTACTTGTTTTAAAAGCTGCAGCAGGAGGAAAAAAAACCACACACATATGAACTACTGCAGTTCCACCTCTGAGAAACTGTAGGTTGACTATAAATACATTTTAGAAATTAAATGTATCCTTTAAAATTAGTAAGTTGTGAGCAGGTCTGCGGCTGTGTTTGTTTGCCTGTTATGGAGGGGCAGGAGCAGAGATTCTGTCTCATAAAATTCAGTCACTTGGGGATATACAATGTCTTTCACCAGATGGCCACAAGACACTTTGCCAAGTTGGGTGTTTACCCATTTTACTGATGAAGAAAGCTAAAATACAGAGAAGTTAAATGAATAACCTAAGGTCACAGTGTCCTGAGGAGAACAGAACTCAGGTCTTCTGAGTCATACTTCGCTGCTCTAATCACCAGAAAATGTGGCCCCTGCTGCTTTACTGGTGTGGAGATCATTATCATCACATCTATCTGATGGCCTCTCTCTAACTGGAGGCCCGGTTGCAAACATAGGGATGGCCACTTTGTGAATGATGGATGTATGGCACAACCTTCAACTCCTATTAGTTTAGAAGGGGGTCATGTCATATATTCACGTGAAGTGTTCAAATTATGTATCTGATTTCAGCACTGGCTAACGTGATGTTCCGAGCAAACCCCTCAAATATAGGAAATCTACCTGCAGCACTAACTATAATATTTATTTTACTCCCAGGCACTGATACTTTTTCAATGGTTGGACCGTAACTTAATAGAGAGATTGCCTTGAACAACCACTCACCTTTGTGTACCAGTTAAAGCAATTGCTTATATGAAAAACTAACATTAGGAAAGTATTTAATGCCTTTTTAAAATGTGCTTCAGGATCTGGAAACAAAGAAAGCAAGTACCATACAGCAAGCCAGCTTCCCAAAACCACTAGCCAGTTTTCCATGTACCACAGCTTGGAAACCACTCATCTCAATACGGGGTCAAATCCATTCCTGATGTAACTCCACTGACTTCCATGGAGTTACACCAGAAATCAGCCATTTCAAACGCCCCTCATCAAAGGATGCCACTCATTTTAATCCCAAAGTTCCACACAGGTTTGTTGCTCCCTTATTTTTATAGTTGAAAACTATTGCACCAGAGATTAAGACTCAAGAAAGTGTGGTTACCGAAAAAGTTGTTTACACTACAGGAATGAATCCTACAGCATTTTAGATTTCCTGAATGAGTACAGTAGATGCCCGTATATCCAAAACCCTCTTACGTGCATTATCTGAATCCCTTCCTTGTCCCCCATGTCTCTCACATTGGGGACAAGAAAAGGGATCTGGATAATGCAGAGGTTTGGACAATTGAGCAGATCCCCAGACAAGACTGCGAAGAGGAGGAAGGCCACCTTGCTGTCAATGGCCCGTGGAGGCCACACTGTCATGAGAATGAGTGACAGGGCCATGACAGTGGAGCCGCACAGGGCTCCCTGCACTGCCACAGGGCCAGTGACACCCAATCCCTGCAGGCACAAGGAAGGTTGCAGTCCTAGCAGGGCAGAGCAGAGTCCTTCCAAGAGTCTCTGCTCTGCCTCGCACCTTGCGCTTGCAGGAATTGGGTGTCACTGGCCCTGCGGGGAGGGAGGCGGCAGAGCGGAAACCCCCGGCCAGGACTGTGAGGAGTAGGATGAGCCTTCAGCTGTGGAGGGAGGCCACCCTGTTGCTGAATGGCTCCTGCCCTCTCGATTATCCAAATAAAATACAAATGAAATCCACGTTTGGGCCTTGGCAGAACAAAAGCCTGGGATGAATCTGGCCTAAAAATTTTTACAGTAGAAGTGTTTGCAGTAATTCCTGTCGTACAGGAATTGGGAGTGAGGGGTAGAAGTGGGGAAGAGAAGATCTCTTTAGGAGGCAGCCTCAAGGTCTTTTAATTCTCTGTCTAAGACAGGGGTTCTCAAACATTTTTTGCTGGGACCCCCCTTGAAAATATTTCAGGCTGTGAGGACCTCCCATGCCATGCCATCCTTACCGGCATGCATGGGAGCTGACAGCTTGTGACCCGGCATAATAACCTCGTGACCCCCCGTTTGAGAACTCCTGGTCTAGGACTTCACCAGGAGCAGCTCCTCTTGTCTTCCGGTGGAAGTCCTGCAGGTGGCAGTGGCTCAGGTACAGATTGCTCCCATAAGCACTGTTCCATATGCACCTGCATGCTCCTAGGCTGGTGTTTACAGGAGCCTTCCAACCCGGGACATTATCTAGCAGAAAAAATACAACACATCATGCATTTTGGATCAAAACAACAATTAAAAATACAGTCACTGTTGGCTCAGAATACAAGGATTCTAAAGGCACAATAATTAAAAATAGTAAATGTTGCTTAGGAAAACAAAATGGAAAAGGACTGTTTATCAGTACACAATCCTTAAGGCTCCTTGTTATCTTCTCCATCTTTCAAAGGTAGTGCTTTTTCTCACTAACTCCATTGACCCAAGAGCATGACTCTGCATGTGAAGTTACTTCCTCATGATCAGGGATCCTAGTTTTTTTGTGATCAGAAAAACCAAAATTCACAGATTAAAAAACCCCATCTAAATCCATGTTTTTCCACGATTAAAATAAAATGCTGAACATTAGTTTCCCTAGCCACAATATATAGAGGTATCAGTTAACCACAATGTTTTACTGATATACAGAGGAACCCTGTTTATCCAAGCCTCCATTATCCGGCTCTCCATATTAACTGAACCATCAGCCACCCAAGACTGACAGCAGCAAGGCTCGGGCCGCCAGCCCCGAGCAGCTGAGGTTCGGGTGGTCAACCTGGCCTCCCCTTCCCCATCTTAAAAGAAGAGATAGAAAAGCTCTTTGACAATTCTCCTGATTATCTGAATTTCTGATTATCTGTTCTGGCTCCAGTCCCAATTAGATTGGATAAAGAGGGTTGCACTGTAAACTTAAAACACATTCCAAAATCAACCACAAGCAGGAGGGGTTGCGCACACTGAATAAGTGACACTGGTACTTTCAGTAACATTTAGTTAATATATGTTTTTATTTTTTCCACAATATAAATGTTAAAAAAAAAAAAAAAAAAAAAAAGAGATTCTCTGTCAAAATGCTAATTCCATGTTTTTCTACAGCAAATGGATTTCTAGCATCCCTGTTCATAACACTCAAGCCAGTTCTATAAAGATGGTGTTTCAGTACAAACAGTGCTTGTTGAACAACATAATTATAGAGGTCAGAAGTAGGATGTAGTGGACAGGCACTGGATTGGCAGTCAGGAGACCCGGGTTAAACTCAGTCATAAACTTCCTGCATGATACTTGGCAAGTCACTTAATATATCCTATGAATCAATTCCCCATCTGTAAAATGGGGATAACACTGCTCTATCATACATTTTTATTTTCACACCTATTACTGATTGTGAGGCACTCCAATACTATGGTGATGAAGCACATAAGTAATTGGGATAGATCACAGCTATAAACTAGATTGGAATCACTCGTAAACAATCTTTAAATAGTCTTTAGAACTCATTTATAAAATCCAGCAAATTTTTAAGGTCAAGGCAATCCTTTTATTAGTAGTCACTCGGCAGAGTGAATTATCTTACTCCTCAACTCGCTCTTTTGGCCATGAAGTATTTCAGTTCACTTGGGGCCAAATGCAGGTCCCATTAAAAAGTCAGAGTCAAACCATCAACTTTAATGTGACCAGGAGCCCTGCCTCAGGATATGCAACAGTGATCCATGGAATATAATAGTACCAATTGATCCAAGTTCCCTCCAACAAAGAAACATGTGACTGCCCTTTCTCCGAAGCACATTGAGCAAATGTCCTGTTTATTTGACTAAGACTCCACACACTAAAAAATATAATGTACAATGAACCATGGCTCTTATTGCCGCATCTCTCTGTGTAGCATAAATGCCATAAAGTTCTAGTACTGCTTTTGCTGAGGCAGTGTCTGCACCCTTATTATCCTGCCCTCCTTTTAGAGGTGGGATTGTCAACTGCTATTCCATTCTAATGCCTGGTGCACACCTTCAGACATTTTGGTCACAAAAGGCGATTAAAAAGATAAGTATGGGGGGGATGTTGTCACGTACACGAAACTTTAAAACCACAAACCCTATCTACTCTACGCAAGCTTAAAGATGTCAGGGCATGTTTTATAAAAGGAGAAGTCTGAAAGAGTCTCCTAGGCAAAAATTCCCTGCTGACAGTTGCTCAGGGTGTTGTGTGTTCACTGGCTGCCACCATATACCCAAGAGGCAGAAGCACTTCCATAGAGTTGTCTCCGGTTAAACACACGCTCGACAGAGAAGAGCGATTTCTGCAAGGATTATGATCTGCTGGATTACTCATGCTGTGAATTCCTGGAGTGAAACTCTCCACAGCTGGCAGCAGGGTACTCTGAGAGAAGGGCCCACATGTTGAAAGTACTATGATGTGGTCTTAGTTTGCATGGTAAACACTGTATTTTCAGCAGGCCATAGTTCAATGCAGAAGTTGGACAGTGCATAGTGAATAAGACAGGGTCCTCTGGAACAGGAAGAATGGTCTTCTGGTTAAGAACCTGAGGCCTTGGAGATCTGGGATTTATTCCTGCTTCTGCCACTGTGTATGTGAACTCGACAAGTCATTTACATCTCTATGTGCTCCGATTCCACATTTTAAAATAAGGATAATACTTCCCACTACTCACTGGCTTATTTTCCGGATAACATCACTAATGCTTAATTCATTAATGCTTTTGAGATGCTAAAATACTATGGCAATAAATCCCATAAAAAAGCCAAGCAACCAAGCTACAAAGAGAAAAAAAAGTCAGGCTTTCAAAAGCTTGTTGGCTTGATTCATAACTGGGATGGGAGCTTTTGAGGCAGGACAGTGGATTCATTGTTGGTCCATTTATGTTGGAATACCCGGACTTTCTTGTTTATTTCATTGATATAAAATGCCCAGGTGTTTGGTCTTTGGCATCATAAACTATATGCAATCAATAAATGTATTCAGATTAGAGTGGTGTTACTCCTGCAGAACTTGATAAGAAAATACAGTTAAGATTTTTTTTTTTTTTTAAAAAGGTGCCTAAATAAATGGCCTGAAGTTAAATGGTGATGGGCACTTTTGAAAGGAGCCTAAAGAGAGGTTTAGGACCCTAACTTTAACAAGCCTTTTAAAAAAAATTTGGCCTACATTTTTATCAAGTGTCTTTTCTCTCATGGACCAAAAAAAAAAAGAAATATTAAGATATTCTTTATTTTAAAGTCTCAGGAAATGTATGCTTTAGAGTTCCTATGGCAATATTAATTAAGGCATCTTGCATATCCTTTATAGTGTGTAATATACATTAAACGAGAGTAAATTACAGGTGAACTCTGAGTATGCATGTGACTCAGGGGACATCTGAAATTTTATGATAATATCAATTTCAGAAACTAATTTCAGATAACCTAAAATTTAAGTAATCTGTCAGATTGCCAGTTTTACCTGTATTACATTATACAACAAATAAGGAAAAAGGGAATAAAAAATACACTACATATATGCATGTCCAATTTACTGCTGCTGCACTAACCTTTAATTTTGCATTTCCTGACTTTTTAAACACTTAAATTGTACATGCTTAATGTTTTTGCACTTAGGTGTTTTGAAGAGGGGGTAGGGGAAGGGAAAAAGATACATAAATATATAGCACCAATGCATGTTTCTCAAAGACAAATTTGTCTTTTGTAAATACGATGATTTAGCTGAGATTAGTCCTGCTTTGAGCAGGGGGTTGGACTACATGACCTCCTGAGGTCCCTTCCAACTCTAATATTCTATGATTCTATTATACAAATAACTACATTAAGTCAGCTGGTAGACGACTAGGGATCAACTTCTCTCCAGAGGTTAGTCGTAGGATTAGTTCCCTACTCAAAGAGGCAAGGGAAAGAGAAGGGATACCTGCAGGGCCTGATCCATGTAAGCATGAATGTTACATTCAACAAGATGCTGAGTGTTTCATAGAGAGGTTAAATGCCCTCAACTCCCACTGACTATTCTCCAGTCAAGGGAGAGGTATCAGCACTTGTGGATTATTTCAAACATCTTAGTCTTCGAATGACCCTTTTCAGCCAAGGGCACCCAGCCCAAAAAAATCTGTGCTGAATGTTACCATTTATTATTTCTACAGCATCATAGATGCAATTTAAGAAAAATAAATATATTAAATCATTTCAGGTACAATGACCTCACTTATTTAAAAAAGGGTGGGGAGGAGGAGAAGAGGGCTGATCAGGAGTGGGAAGGTGCAGGTGAAAAAACATAAAATGATCTTGTTTTGGAAAGCACACACTTGTGCAGCAGATGCACTGCATGTAGTAACATCTTTCCTGTCATGCTCATATTACAGCTGAAGGTTTAATCAACACAAGATCCATGCTCATGTGTTGACTTCAGTGGGACACTTTATGGGTTGGCCCTTACGCCTACGCAGAGTTCCACTGAAGTCATTAGCGTTCTGCAAATACACAGAAATCTATCAGCAAGGATCAAGGCCTATTAAAATCTTTTAGTTTTCAAACACTCCTCAATGAGGACTATTTACATGCCTAATTTTAGAGCTCAACTGCTTTTGCTGTTTTCAACTGCTTTTGCTGAGAATATACGTTTTCATTAAATATATTCAGTTTTACAATAAGCATTAAATAAACCCCAAACTTCCCCATAACATTGTCTGGTCTTGCAGCTTTGACAACTTGTAAAATTGTGTAATTGCCTAATTCTATTGGAGATCCTGAGAACCATGCACTATTTGGAAACACATACAAACTGTAAGTCATTTACCTTTTCCTAATTGTCTTCTGTTTCTTCAAGAAAAATCAGTAAAAACACATAAAAAACCCACTGAGTTATACGGGCCACTTTCACTGAGTTATAATAAAACCATGGTCTACTTCATCAGCTTTTAAAAACAATTTAAGAAGCAGCAGGGGGGTGGGGGGGGCTCCTGGAAGGAACCAATTTCAGGACAAACATGTTCCTCTGGTATAATAACCTGAAAGCTCTCTGGGGCAGGGACTGGGGTGTGCACAGTGCCTAAGCACAGCACCTGAGTGCCGCAATACAAATAATCTGTCTGGCGGATCTTGACTCTGAGGTTCTGCACTCCATCTTCCATTGACACCAACAGGATTTCCGTGCATGCCAAAATGTGCCATGCAGAGACTGGGAGGAGACTTTTGACTTCGTTATTTTACCAAGAATTTCTGTTTTAAATGCCGATAGATATTTGGAGACTACTGGACCCTCCAGACCTGATTCATCACCCCTCTGCCTACTGGGTAGTGTCATTAACACCAGCAAAGAGGGAGAGGAGGGGAGAATAAAGCACTACTTACACTGATGTAAATGACTCCACAAGGTGCAAGACAGTGGTGAATCAGGCCCTACACCTCTGGATCTAGTCAGTACCCACACAACTCAACAGGCTATATCTTGGTTATGCCTCATTGCGGGGTTTACCTCTTCTGGTTCATTGACGCCATCTGACTCCATTCATTTATGCAGGGATTGTAACAGTGGGCAGCCGATATCTCGTGGCTGGTGATCCTATAGCCCCCAACGATGAACAGGTAGTTGTCCAGCATCGCCGACCCGTAGCCTCGGACGTTCACCAGATCCGGGGGCAGGTTGTTGGTCAGGGGCAACCACCTCTGGGCCACCTCGTCATACCTCAGCATGGACCACGGGGCCTCCTCCTGCAGGTGCCGGCAGGGGGCCAGGCCCAGGGAGGAGGCGCCCATGAAGTCTCCGATGGCCAGCAGGGTGGCAGTGCCCTTCATCCGCCTCTCGCTCAGCTGCTGGCGGAGGGCGCTGGGCAGGAGCAGGTGGGGGCGGGCCTCGGGCCTGCGCAGCACCTGGTGGTAATGGGTGGCCATGAAGCCCAGGCTGGCCTCCTGCAGGTCCTGGAGGCCGTAGACCTGGGCCAGGCGGTGCAGCTCCAGGCAGTTGCCCAGCCGCACCCGGGAGAGCAGCAGGCGCAGCAGGGGGGTGACCTGCAGGTAGGAGGCGGCCTCGATCAGCTCCTCCAGCAGCGGGGGCTCCTCCTGCTCCAGGCGGGAGGTGTTGATGAAGTGCAGCACCAGCTCCAGCCCCAGGGCGCTGAGCCCCCCGCGCAGCTGCTGCTCCTCCTGCCCCTGGCCCGCCTCCCGCATGCCCGAGCGGTACAGGGCGCGGAAATAGTCGCTCTGCTCGATCAGCTTCCTCTTGCACACCGGGTAGCACCTGTCCCCCAGCCGGATCCGCACCGTCTCCTCCCCGCCGGCCCCGGCCCCGGCCCCGGCCTCCCCGGCCGGCGGCGGCTCCGCGCGGGACATCGCCCCGGCCCGGCCCCGGCCGCCTCCCTCCGGCCTGCACGCGGCTCCTTGCCGCGGCCGGGCCGGGCCGGGCCG